>CAJHQP010008189.1:0-28272 GCA_905132765.1 Moricandia arvensis
TTGGATGCTTATTCAGGCTCACTTTCAAGCTTGAACCTAAACTCAATTCAAGCTTGAGGTGGGGACTTGAGTGAGCTACCTGATGATCTAAGTTCAAGACCTGGTTCCTCCTCACCATTGCACCAGGAATAGAAGATGGAGCCATCCGGGTTTAGACATTGGCGAGTCTAGACAAGAGACTGGTCAGAGCACTCTTGGCTGTGTGAAGAAGAAGGTGATTCTACAATGCGGCTTCTGAAGTGAGGTGGTTGAAGAGTTAGCTGAGGTATCTTCCAGCATTCCATTCAAGGTAGCGAGATCAGAAAGGAGTGGGCAGTGGTGTGTTGATCAAGATCATGAAGCAATCCTTTCAAGCTTGACTTGTTCCACATGGTCAAGCTTGAGGGGGAGTATTGAGAAGCTTCAATGATCTGTGAAGTGAGAGTCCTTGGTGGTTGTTCAAGAAGAAGAAGCAACCAAGGCTGAGTTAGTATCTGGTAATCCGAGCACTTAAACCCAACAAGAGGTTGGGTGAAAGGGGGAGAGACCAAGATCAGTGTGGAGAGAGCTAGATGAGCTCAAGAAGAGTTAGTGGTGTGCAATGAGAGTCGGTCCAGACTTGCACCACAGTGAGGGCCATGATCCAGAGTTCTTTGTGTCCACCACACTGGTTGAGACACAAAGAACTCACTGGCCAATCCCTAGGCCTTGGAGATCTTACTCTTTTCCTTATCAAGGTTTTATCCCAAAAGGGTTTTCTTTGATAAGGTTTTTAATGAGGAGACTCTTCAAGGTTCCAAGCTTGACTTAGGATCACTAGAGTCAAGCTTGAGGGGGAGTATTAACTTGAAGAGATGAAATGGAGTAAAAGGATGAGTTTGGGTGAGATTTGGGTCTTGTGCAAAAATAGGGCAAGACCCCCGAAGATTGTCTAAGAAGACTTTAGGAGGGTTTAAAGGTGTCAAGGAAGGTCCTGAAGCTAATGTAAAGTGAAGATTAAGTCCAGGAGGGACTCTAGGAACCATTTGGGATCAAATGGTCGAGTGTGCAAAAATAGGGCGACCCGTACGGATTCTGTACGGACCTGTACGGACTTGTACGGACTGTACGGATCCGTACGGACCAATGTCGACCCAGAACTTTGATACTCGACCATTTGAAGTGTTTTAGACTTTGTGCAAAAATAGGGCAAAAGTGTACGGACCATAACCTGTCCGTACACTCCCTGGTGGTCCGTGCAAAGTCCGGGACTTAAACCAAGTGGTTCTGATCAAGAGGAATCAAAATGGCATCAAGGAGATACCAAGAAGATGCTTTGTGGATAAAAGAAGATAAGGGGCGATGACAGGCTGGTTCTGGCTGTATACTTGCTGGAAAGGAAGAGCAAAAGAGACTATGTATCTAGCCAAAGAACCAGCCAGATTCATAGGAGCCTTTGGACAGCCAATCACAAGCCTTCCTTCCCTTGACCAGATTCAAACTCGCCAGCAATCCTAGCCATTCATTCTCAAGTCTTATCTCAGCCATTAGATTTAGGTTTATGGTCCAGAAACTTGTAAAGCCTATAAATGGTTGTAGTTGGCGATTTGTAAGTTCTTAAGGGAGTAAGGGGGATTTCCCCTCTCCACTTCTATAAACAAAAGCTTAGTGTTCTTGAATCAGTCTCTCTTAATCTATCTCTTTCTTAATCTCTCTAATCTCTCTAAACTCTCCTAATCTTTGTTTCTGGTTCAAGTAAACACTAAGTGAACCAGATCCACTCTCTTCACCATTTCGTGTTCTCTCTGTCCCTAAAGGGTTTGTTCATCCTGTTCTTCACACACACGAGTCCATACTCTGAAAATCTAACAACTGTGATGCGGATTGGGCAGGTGATAGAGTGGACAGGAAGTCTACAACAGGCTATTGCACTTTCATTGGAGGCAACCTAGTCACTTGGAAGAGCAAGAAGCAAAAGGTGGTGTCATGCTCAAGTGCTGAGGCAGAATATAGGGCAATGAGGAAGCTGACAAGTGAGCTCATTTGGATCAGGAACCTACTACTTGACTTGGGCATTGAGACCACATCTCCTATCACCATGCACTGTGACAACCAGGCGGCCATTCAAATTGCATCAAACTCAGTGTTCCATGAAAGGACCAAACACATTGAGGTAGATTGTCATAAGGTGAGACAAGCTGTGGAGCAACAAATCATTCTACCTTGATACACAAGAAGTGAAGACCATCTAGCTGATATCTTCACCAAGGGAGCAAGTACAAGAGTCTGTGAGTCCATCCATCCGAGATTGGGGCTCATGGACTTAACCATATCATAATCCTCTTAGCCATGAAACATCTACTCTTTTTCCTTAGTGTGTTTTTATCCCATGGGGTTTTTCGCACTAAGGTTTTAATGAGGGATGTTTTCATGGTTTCCAAGCTTGAACAAACCTTTTGGCTCAAGCTTGAGGGGGAGTATTGATCTGAGAAATAAAGAAGACCAGTAGAAAAAGAGCTTGGTCCAGACTTACTTGCCATACAAGGCAGTCCGTACAACCTTGGGTTCCAAGCAACCAAACCTAAACCTAGAGTGAATTGGAAGGCAAGGAAGTATTCAGACTCGACCAAGATCTTCTAGAAGCTAATTTGAAGTTCAAAATAAGAGAGATATCCGTTGGAGAAGAGCAGAAGCAAGTGGGATTAAAATAGATTAAATGTCACATGTGAAAGTTAAGCTTGGGGACTGTTTAGGAGGTGTCCCTTTCACGAGCCAGACCTGAGCCAGACCTGAGCCAGACCTTCATTTGTTTATTCATTTCTGCCTTTCCCAATTTGTGTTTAAATACATGTTGTATGCCTCCCACATTATGCAAGGAAAATAAATCCTTCTCTTACTTCTTTTCTCTCTAGTTACAAACACACTTTCTCACTCTCTCTCTTTTTCACACGAATCAAACTCTCTTTCTCCCAGTGTTCTTGAGTCTTGTTCTTCATTTTCTAACAGTAATGACTTGGAACAAACCTCTTGCGCATGATAGACTTCATCTCTGTCCAAGTCTCTACTGGTTCTTCTCCATTCCTCCTACGAGTTGTGATGTACTGATCCCACCAACTTAGAGCATAGTCATAGAACTCAGTGGCAGCAATCTGAATCTTCTTGTGGTTGGTGGAATGCTTACACTGAAAGACTAACTCAATCTTCTTCTCCCACTCAAGGTAGGCATCCGGATCAGCTTTGCCATGGAATGGGGGTATCTTTATCTTCAAGCCAGCAAGCTCATCTCCCTGGTTCATCCTTCTTTCTTGGACACGCCTATGTCTTCTTTGGCTTTGTCTTGAGGATGAACTGAGGTGTTCATACTCATTGTCAGTCTCCTCATAACCAGCATGCTCTTGGCGAGTTGCATGAGCTCTCTCTTCTCTCCTAGTCTCTCGGTTTGGAACTTGACTAGTAGCTCTTCTGACTTCTTCTCTGAGCTCTCTCTGGATGTCATTGAGGTTGGTCCTCATCATCTCGGTCATGGTTTCTACCATGTTCTGATTAAGTTGAGCCGACATAGCCTCCATGAGAAGCTTGTTCTTCCTGACGAGTGCAGCTTCTTCTTCAGACTCGGATCCCATGCTTCCTGCACAAAGGTAAACAATATAACCAGTAAAAGGTTTCTAGGTAACAAGACAAGCAAAAAGGAAAAAGGATAAAAACAAACTAAAGCTTCTTCTGCAAGACAAAAGTAAAAAGGATAATCGGCTACAAGGAAAAAGGAGATTAGGGTTGCCGATTTCTAGCAAATAGGAAATTCTTCAAATCTTGTCTAAACTTTCCTAAGCTTTTCTAGCACCCTAAACAACCTTAATCTACTCGTGTTCAAGGTGATTAACAAGATTAACAGATGAAACAAAGTGTTCTAAGGAGCAAAGAACTTATGCGGCTAGGGTTTCTCTCTCTAGGGCTTCCGCAAAGCAAAAAGGAAAAGTTTAAAAACCTTGTCTAATCTCTTATGAAACTCGAGCAGCCCTAAACAGATTAGTTCTACTGCTTATTCAAGATGATAGAGATGAAACACGGATGAAACAAAAAGAACAAGAGATAAAACGAGTACTTCCCAACCAAAGTTGCTCTGATACCACTTGATGCGTCCCTAGGATGCTCTTTGGTTGATGAGGATGGATAGATCCTTGCAAGAACGAATCAGAGACTCAAGTTCTTCAAGGTTGTGGATCGATTGGTGACACAAGAGGGATGATAAGATCTCTTGATACTCCTAGGTGAATAACTCGGATATGACACACCAAGCAAACACCCTTAGGTTCCTGGATACTACACACCAGAAGGAACTCGACAACTATTCTAGAGAGAGAGCCTTCAAGAGAGAAAGATAACTCGTTGATTAAAAGATGCTTGAGTACAATAGGGTTTAGAGACCCGTTTAAATAAGGAGAAACCAGAGAACATGCTCTCTAGGGTTTCGGAAATAAGTAAAAAGGAAACTATAGTTTAAGTTTACCATAAGCTTTAAAATGAAATAAAATGTAAAATTCTTTAGCCTTGGACCGAGATAGGGCCTAAGTGATGTGAAGACAAGTTGTGGCCTCGTTAAAAACCTTCCTCCGGAAAACCTCGTGGGACAAAACCAAAAGCAAGGAAGAGAGCACGCACCCCATGTCTTGCCTAGACACTAACTCAGCTTGATGTAGAGATGGCTTGAATGGTGATCAAGACATCTCGGATCAGACCTTATCCAAGACTTTCTTGTTGTGGATGTGAAGTGAGTAATCCAACAACATTCTCTTTAATCTTCTTGACTCTGGAACGAGTCATGGGACCTTCAGGAATGGCTAGAGCATCATCACCAGGCTGCTGGTGCAATGTGGCTTCATGTGGCTCATCTAGACTCTCCTTGTTCTCCTTAGTGATCCGGTCCATGATCACATCAGAGAAGAAGAGAAGCAAGCTGGATTAAGGTGCAAACCGGGACAGCAAAGTAAGAAGATTTGAAGCTCTCTACAGTTCATCAAAACCTAAACATACTTGACTTGCAAGGCAAGGAATGAGTGGGGAAGACCTTGTGGACGTGGCTGAAGTTCCAGAAGTCAAGGAAATTCAGTTTGAATGCAATTGGATCAATCTGGTTTGAATTAAACAAGAAGAAGTCACATGGGGTGCATAAGAAGTTGTGTAGACATGTCACTATCACCAAGGAAGGCTGTGCCTCTCCTCCTGTCTCTTTCTCCTTCTCTGGACATGCCAGTCTGTCCACACCAGCCTGCTCTACACCAGTCTGTCCAGCCAGTTCTGAATCATCTTTCCATACAATATTATTAGTTTAGTTTCCTCTTTTATTGTTAGTTTAATGTGTTTGTAGTCTTGTGATTTTCTTGTATCTTGGCTATAAAGCCCCCACATGTGACCCATGAAATATCTAAGGAGAATTGAGACTCCTCCTTCATTATTCTCTCTGGTTCATACACTCTCATATTCTCTCTAAGTCTCATACACTCTCATACTAAGAAACTCTCTTAAACTCTCCATAATCTTTCATTCTCTCATACAAGGCAATTCTGCCTCATACTATTGTCTCTCATCAATTCTCTTGTTTTCTCTCAACCAGACTCTCACACAATTTCATTCTCACCATATTATCTCTATTCTCACATGGTATCAGAGAATCAAAGCTCCTGAAAACCAATTTTCACTTCCGCAAAATCTTTATCAAAATTTCTTTTTAAAACTGCCTTGGATACATCTCTTTATCCACTGGTCAAAAGGTCTTCCAAGAGGGAATAACCTCACCAGAAATCAAGATAAGGGAGTATACCAGTCTGTGAAACTCAAGGAAGATCCATAAAATTCAAGCAAGTATCATCCAAGTGTTAACCTGAAGTGATAAACCATCTCACTAAAGGTTAATGTGCAAAGTCTGGGCAAAACCCACTTAAAGACTGATCAATGTTGAAATGAGAACACCAAGAAGAGCTGAACCGAGTGGCAGGAGGAGAAGCTCTTCATGTGGTGTAATGTAGGAGCTTGAGTGACACAAGCTACTAACTAAACTCCAAAGACAACAAGGAAGACCACAAGAGTGAATGTGTGGAGTAAAGCGCATATCCTGAATGTGAACGAGAGCTTTGGGGCAGCAAAGCTATCATCACTTTATGGAGCAAAGTGAGGACGAAAATGGAGACCTTCAGGGATCCATTTGAGTGTGGCAATCACTCATGCTCTAGAGAAAAAAAGAAGAATGAAGAACGTGCATGAGAAGAACACACACACACTCTTATTCAATATTAGTGAGTACAGCTGAAGTTATGGCCCAATCTTTATCTGGAAGAGATGCCCAAGAAGAAGAGTCCAATAGCATGATGAACTAAGAAGAAGACCAGCCCACCTATCAGATTAAAGAAGAACCAGCAGCTCAATATGCTTATGGAGAAGACAAACCCAATCCTTATAAGGAATGGAAGTCCATCAAGCATGGAGAGAGGCCATGAGAAGAACAGGCCCAGTACTGATTCAATAAGGAGAAGTATCCAAGCACACAAGCTGGTGACAAGCAGGTGAAGAAAAGTCAATAATAGCTGCATGCTCATTATACAGCAGCAAAGAAGTCAACATTTGCTGCTAGATATTTCTGATGAAACAAGAGGTGGCCTTGGTTTCTTCAGCTGGTTTTAGCTCCTGGTTTTAGTGTCCAGATGTAATAACTGACGTGCAGTAGCTTTAGGATGAAGTCTTGTACTTTGTATAAATATGTATGTGTTGTTTTTTAATAAAAACTAAGAAAGCCATTGAGCTTCTTCCCCCATTTGATCAGAGCTTCACCAGAAATGTTTGAGGTTACTTATTTTTAAATTTCAACAATCAAGGTCTAAGGAGGGTCCAGAAGCTTATGCAGAGCTAAAACAAGGTTCAGGAGTGGTTTACTATGAAGGAAGAAGGCTTGGGAGAAGTTTGGGATCAAATGGGTCGATGTGCAAAGTTAGGGCGTCAGTACTGTATGGCCGTACGGATGGGTCGACCCGGAAAACATTATTCTCGATCATTTGAAGACATTTTAGGTTTGTGCAAAAACTGGGTCAAGTTGTACGGAGCAAACCCTAAATCCGTACAACCCTATGACTTAGCTTGCATCCCAAGTCACAGAGAAGCTTCAATGGTGAAGGAAGGAGTCTCGGATGGGTTGTAGAAGAAGATGGGATCAGAATGGCATCTTGGAAAGGATCTGCGAGATGCTGCTTGTTGTGGATAAGGTTTATGCCTTTACAGGCTGGAAAGGAAGGGGAGCTTGGACTATGAACCTGGACTGTTCACTGGATAGATGCATTAACCTTGGTGGGTGATTCTCAGCCAAGTTCTCCCTTGACCAGCCAGGCTGTCTCCAAGCGTGTAAAGCCTCTGGTCCATTCGTTTCAAACCTTCCCTTGACTCCACATGCTTGCTCTGATATTTTGTAAACCCTAGAGTAGCTCTCCTTTCCTATTTATACACTTGTATGTCGATGGTTAATAAACAAGCTGAGATTTTCTCTCCTTCACAATCTCTTAGTCTCTATTCTCTTTATTCTCTGGTTACTTAGTCTCTCATATACTCTCATAAACTCTCTAATCTCTCACGAATCTCTCTCTCTCACTCTCTCATCTGTCTCGTTCCTTTATCATCAAGTCTCATCCACTTCATCTCCATTCTCGTTCATCATCACTCAACACTTGTTCTCTGAAAACTTTCATGGTATCAGAGCGTGGTTGCTCAGTCTCCTGGTGAAGCTTTCGCATCAGTCACAAGCTCTAAAGATCACTCCTTTCCAGATCCTGTTCATCCGGATCTAAAGTTCACACCTTTGAAGACTGATATAAGACTCGGATGAGTCTTTGGAAGGGTGGTAAAGATGGATTCTCAAGCTTGCTTTCACGCACTCTCTTGAGAACAAAGGATGGTCGTCTGATGAACACTTAACCGGATGAGGGATCAAGTGTGGATGGAATCTAACAAGCTGGCTTGCACGCTCTCTCTTGTTGGATCGATTGATGATGAAGATGATGGAACGAAGAACACCACAAGGATGATGATGGATCCTTGATACAGTTCAAGACTCTGCTCACTTGAATCTCACAAGAAAGAAGAAGTCGGCTGCGGCTTGCTTTAGGGGGCAAACTAACTCGTATATTGATCTAGGGTAAAAGTTGTGTGTTACAATGGCTGCGTGTGGGACTTTATTAATAGTCCTTCAGCCTTGACCTAATGGTCGACTCAAGAAAAGGAAAAAGACTTAAAACGAGAGGACTTAAGGTTTTAAACGAAAAATAGAAAACTAACATTGCCCGGTTTAAGACCAAAAAGAAAAGTTGCAAAATAAAAGAAAATAATGCCTAAGCTAGGTCTTGGCCTCGAACCCTGGTTGCTTGTGGGATAGGCGAGTTCTAGGAACCACTAGACTGACCCATCTTACCCGCACAAAGTGTAAATAAAGTAAATACTTCCTTGGTTCAGTGTTGGCCTTCTTTGCTAGGTAATTGATCTTGAGGGCGTCTGGATCAACCTTGGTAAACCTGCCAAGTTCAGATGAGCCGTGTCCATGGAGGTTCAAGGAATCAGCTCAGATTCCTTGGGTTGTAAGCAAACCTCCTAAACCCTTAATAAGGGCTTGTGTCTTTGTTTAGTTGTGAGTGGTGTTTGTGTCCCAGGATCTCCTGGCTTGTTTATTGCATTGTAGTGTGTTCCTGGTCTCTTTTGTCATAGCTTATCCATCATGGTTGTCTTGAAGCATTTAGAAGTTGTCTAAGCTCTTGTTTCATGGTTTTGATAATCTGTTTTGCATAAGCATATCTCATTCTGTCTAAGTTCAATCCGGTTGCATATTGGTTCTATTGCCTTAGTTTAATCCATCAGTGTGCCTTGCATCATTTAGAAGCTGACTAGGTTGCTTGCATCATTGGTTTTGATATGAACTGGTGTGCATAGTCTCTTGTAGCTCTCGGATTGAACCCATTGCATTCATATAGTATTGCTTAAGTTGTTGCATCTATTGTTGCATGAAATTAAAAGCCTAAAGTGTCAGTGTATTGTTGAAAGCATACATATCACTTTAGAGATTGAAAAAATGCTTGATCTTGTTCTTGTGATTAGCTTGTTTCAAGATCATAGCTTGTTGAGGCATTGGTGATCAAACAGGATGTGTGATCTTGGTTTGGTCCCAATGGGATGATCTAATCTTTGCATTGAGTTGTGGTGATGTCAGGTACTCAGGATACAGTGACAAACCAAACTAAGGTGACAAGAGAATGGTCTAATGCCCTTGCATATCATCACTGGACGAGTCAGTCCACAAACTACAGGAAGTGTAGTGTGATTGATTATGCAATGAGAGGATGATTCCATTGTATGATACCACATGGACGTGTCAGTCCCAATGTCTACAAGAAATGTAGAGTGGGTTATCATACAATGAGAGACTACCTTGTGAGGGCTCTTAAGGTGATTCAAACACCATGTGTTCATGGTATAAGGAAGAGAGCCAAAACTCACAAGGGTTAGTACATCAAGTCTTGTAAAGACTGATGGTTCCTTAAGACCATGGAACTGTATACACTAATATCACAAGCTTAGCTCCTTCCATAGTCTCGGAGTTAAGCTTGAGGGGGAGTCTAAATGTACATGATCCATGGTCCAGTATCAAGCCGTGCAAGGACTTCAACAAAGGATCACCAAACCGGGTCTAGGTAGTGGCGTGTCTATGCAAAGAGGCTGTTCAGAGCAGCCTTAGTTGTGTGTCTATAAAAGCTCAGTTCAATGCGGCCTCTGTGGTGAGGTGATTGAAAACTGAAGCTGAAAGCTCCACACACCTCCCATCAAGTTGGTGTTGCCATGAAGAGGTTGCAACCGGCCCAGTGTGAGGAATTCATGTGACAAAGAGCAGTCACTCCTCATCCAAACAAAAAGGGAAGTAACTTGAACTTAATCTATTACAAGTCATTCATCATTTCTTCCTTAATCTTGAAATGGTTCTTAAAATGCTTGAATATATTGGTTCTGATTGTTAAATGGAATAAGTTCTAGTGGTTGAGCCTTAGTTGAAGCCATCATTGATATCTTGCTTCATTTAGAAGATTGTCTAAGTTGCTAGAATCTCTGGTTTTGTTTAAACTTTGAGCCTTGTCTAATCTTGATAAGTACTGATGCACCTTTGGGATAATGTATCAGGTACCATTACCAGTGCTTGAGCCTCACAGAAGATGATCATGGTCGTATCCTAGCTTCTCTAAGGTGGCCTTGAAGTCAGTTGAGAGGGGGAAACCCAAACCGGGTCTATGAAGAGGTCAAGCAAAGTTCTATGAGTGTGCAAGCCTTGTGTTGTTTGCTGCACGAGTTTAGGCCACGATCCAGAGTCCTTTGTGTCCAACCACACTGGTTCTAAGGCACAAAGGCTCAATGGCCAATCCCTAGGCCTTGAAAGAACTTACTCTTTCCTTTCCAAGGTTTTATCCCTAAGGAGGGTTTTCTTTGGTAAGGTTTTAACGAGGAGGGACTTCAGGGTTCCAAGCTTGACTCAGGATCTATATAGTCAAGCTTGGGGGGAAGTATTAACCTGAAGTGTAAACCATCTCACTAAAGGTTAATGTGCAAAGCTTGGGCAAAACCCACTTAGAGACTGATCAAGGTCTAAGGAGGGTCCAGAAGCTTATGCAGAGCTAGGACAAGGTTCAGGAGGGGTTTACTATGAAGGAAGAAGGCTTGGGAGAAGTTTGGGATCAAATGGGTCGATGTGCAAAGTTAGGGCGTCCGTACTGTGACGGACTGTACGGACCGTATGGACGGGTCGACCCGGAAAACTTTATTCTCGACCATTTGAAGACATTTTAGGTTTGTGCAAAAACCGGGTCAAGTTGTACGGACCAAACCCCAAATCCGTACAACCCTATGACTTACCTTGCATCCCAAGTCACAGAGAAGCTTCAATGGTGAAGGAAGGAGTCTCGGATGGTTTGTAGAAGAAGATGGGATCAGAATGGCATCTTGGAAAGGATCTGCGAGATGCTGCTTGTTGTGGATAAGGTTTATGCCTTTACAGGCTGGAAAGGAAAGGGAGCTTGGACTATGAACCTGTACTGTTCACTGGATAGATGCATTAACCTTGGTGGGCGATTCTCAGCCAAGTTCTCCCTTGACCAGCCAGGCTGTCTCCAAGCGTGTAAAGCCTCTAGTCCATTCGTTTCAAACCTTCCCTTGACTCCACATGCTTGCTCTGATATTTTGTAAACCCTAGAGTAGCTCTCCTTTCCTATATATACTCTTGTATGTCAATGGTTAATAAATAAGCAGAGAGTTTCTCTCCTTCATAATCTCTTAGTCTCCAATACTCTCTATTCTTCAATCTCTGGTTACTTAAGTCTCATAATCTCTCATATACTCTCTTAGACTCTCTAATCTCTCACAAATCTCACTCTCTCTCTCTCTCATCAGTCTCGTTCCTTTATCATCATGTCTCATCCACTTCATCTTCATACTCGTTCATCATCACTCAAGAACTTGTTCTCTGAAAACTTTCAAGTAACCGGAACGGTTATTGTCATCTTGCTTCCTTCCATCTTCTAACTGATCTTCAAGAACCCAGAAAGTTTGAACCTTGAACTCGAAATGAAGCTGAAGAATAACAGATCTAAACACCAGGATATGAGTAACATGGCACTGATACCATGAGATTTTGAGAGAATAAGAGTAGATGAACCGAGTGTAAGAGAGAAAGAGTGAAAGATTGAGAGATTAGAAGAGAGTGTGCTCGATGTTCATGATAAACACAAGAGAGAGTAGAGAGAAACGCAAAAGAAAGAAATGGTTTGCTTGATTGATTAATCTGAGAGGAGATACAAATATATAGAGAGTGACTTATGTTTACAACCGATACAAAAGGAAAGGCTATAAGGGAGGAGACGTGGCCGGTCAAGGGAAGAGGAGCGCCTGGTTTGAACTTGTGGATGAGGGTGCGAGATGCTTTTGGCATCTTGACCAGATGCCTTCTCCTTTCCAGCCTTGGACAGGCTGTCTTGGTCAAGCTTGACCCCTTATCCGCGAGCCTCCTTCTTACTGAGTAACCATCAAGTTAACCTTCTTCCTTTTTACCCAGCAAGGTTATCTCCTTCCTTCTGCCTTGTGACCCAAGTCTCGGCCATGGATGTACGGACCTTAAGTTGTACGGATCCATACACCTTGAACCGTTTTTTTCACAAGACCAAAATGTGTTTTGGTCGAGTTTAAAGTGATTTGGGTCGAGTGGATGTACGGCCATGGATGTACGGACCTTAAGTTGTACGGATCCTCATTCTTGTTTTCAGCTGGTATTCAACTCATCCAAGGTTGCATAGCTTCTCACGATCTAAAACTTCATGGATCATACCAATAAGGCTCATAAACAACTCATTAAGCCAAGCTATGATCAGTTGCTTAGCTGGTTCGTGCCTTGCTCTACTTTCCTTAACATAGATGCTGTTCAGGGTTTACATCATCCCCTCCTCCTTTAAGAGGATTTGTCCTCAAATCCGAACCTCCTAGGATGACAGAACCGACCTTGTCTTGCTTCCAATGTGTCGTTACTTCAACCAAGATGTTTATTTTGCTCCTGTGCACACACGCATCTATTCCTGGCTCAAATATGAAGTGTTGTAGCCCCTTGACATGTCTCAAATGCTCCACGAGGCTATGCTTGATCCAAATAATTGGTTTGATCAGAAACTCACAAACAAATGGTTCATGAAATGCACCTGAACTGCAAACCATTGTGTACTTCTTCTCGTGAGCAGCTTCTGATCCAATACCAACCACTTCTTCAGCCATGTCTTGTACAGGCCAGAGATCACTCACGGCCTCTGAACCTTGCTCTTGAGGCAGCTGGTTGAACAAACAATCTTTCTGGTCAAGATTAACCAGTTTCGGTTCAGTTTCTCTAATCTCTTGAGTAGCAGTGACTGAGATTAGCTGAGTGGCTGTCTCCTTTTGTTGATCCACCTCCTGGAACAGACACTTCCATTTCTCCAAGTTCTGTAGCCTTGCTTCTTCTATGGTTGCATTAATATGCACAAAAATATTTGTTGATTCTGGTTCAGCAACTTTGATCTCTTGAATGGTAGTGACTGCTCCTTGCTTCTCTGGTTCTACTGATAGATGTGCGGCTGGTGATGGACGAGAAGATGTGATATCTTGATGGATCTTCTCCTTAAAAACACACAGCCATCTCTCCAAGACATCATTTCGTTTCTTTTCAGATCTGGCTGATGGGGTCGCTATGATCGGATTAGATATTGGCTTTTGTTCTGCCTTCTTTGATCTGCTTTGCTTTACTCCTTGTTGAGATGCCCTGAAGTTGCTGGATTTTTCTTTTCTGGATGGCCTAGGTCGTGCCCAAAATGAATCAGATGGACTTTGCAGTCTCTTCAAATCAATTTGACCATAACTCTTGGCTACAAACCTTTTCTTCATTATTGTCTTCATTTCAAACCAACACCCAACTTGTGGCTCTCCAGTGCGTCTCCTAGTCTTAGCAACCTGATTCCACCAGTCAAGAGCATACCCACACAACCCAGTAACTGCAACACGAAACCGCTTCTCTGCTGTGTAGTTATGGCAGCCAAAGATTGCCTCCATCTCTCTTTCCCAATTGTTGTATGAATCTGGATCAAACTCTCTATGGAAGAATGGAACCTTTTTCTTTCCTCTCAGTGACTCTCTTGTTGCTTTGCGTTCAGCCTTCACTTCATGGTCTCTCTCCAGTCCAAAAGACACATATGATTGCTTAGAAGACGAAGAGTTAAGAATGGCTGGCTGTGAAGAACTCCAAACCTCAGAGTGGCTCTGATACCACTTGATGAAACCCTTCCCACGGACTACACACTCTGAGGCTGGTGGTTTGGATAGTCTTGGACCAGAATGGCCAAGTGATGGACATGTAGGATACACCAAGGGATGCGGAAGGCCATTTGTGCTGATTTTCTCTTCAGCCATGAGCGTTGGCTCACAATTGGCTAAGAGAGGTTGCATCAGAGATCCCTCTCCTAACAACCCAATACAATGTTCATCAGGAACAAGGGATTCAACAAGATTAAAGAGAATGGTTTTTATTAAAAATGCTGAATGATTATTACTCAGGACGTGAAGCCCTTTATATAGTCTTACAATGTGTGAAAAACTAGAAAGAAAGTAGAAAACTAGGCAAAGACATTGTGTAAAAACTAGAATTATCGAAAACAGCAATGAAGACTAAGACTATTGACCAGAATTGAGTTCTCCTTTGAATGACCCTTGGCATGCCACGACCAGGACTTTCTTGCTGACTCTCTCTTGGTATTATTGATGAGAAAAAGGCCAGAAAGGTCTGATTATAAGGCTGGTCGAATTTTTCATGAAGCAGGCCCATAATGATCTTGTTATGAACTTCCCATGGGCTGAAACACTTCTTCCTGGGCCACTTGATCCAAAACAGCTTCAAATGGGTTCTTGGACTTGAAAGTCGTGGCTGGACCATCAGCAAGAGAGTTTGGATCCTTATCTTGGGCTTGGTTGCATAAAATGGCCTGGTCCATTTTGATCATTTGACCACATTTCAGCTCAGTCCAAACCAGCTCTAGTGTCACTCTTTTTAGCTCAGCTTCAGCTCCTGGATCAGTGTCACTCCCGCTCACTTGATTATTCAGCTCATCATCACTCTTTTAAGCTGGTTTAGCTCGTCCTCATTCTTGTTTTCAGCTGGTATTCAACTCATCCAAGGTTGCATAGCTTCTCACGATCTAAAACTTCATGGATCATACCAATAAGGCTCATAAACAACTCATTAAGCCAAGCTATGATCAGTTGCTTAGCTGGTTCGTGCCTTGCTCTACTTTCCTTAACATAGATGTTGTTCAGGGTTACATCAGTTTGGTTCGAGTAATCCTTGAAGCTTTAGGCGCCAAGGTTACCGTTTGTGGATAAGGCTCGATCAAGCTTACTAGCCAGTGCAAGCTGTAAAGTTAGGAGCATCTAGTCAAGATGCCATTAGCATCTAGCCACCAGAGCCACTCGTTTGAACCATGGGATGCGCCTATTCTCCTGTCCACATACTTTCCCTCTCTTTGCTTTACGAAGCCCTTGTAATCCTCTCTATATATTCTGATCTCTCTATGAATAAAGCATACAATTCTCTCTAAACTTTCGAGTCTCATAATTCTCTTCATAGTCTCTCATAATCTTTCTTAGTTCTTAGTCTAAATCAAGTTTTCTCTTCATCAAATCTGTTTCTATTCTAGTTCTGGTTACTTATTCATCTAAGATCTCAAAATATCTTATGGTATCAGAGCCAGGTTCATCACGATCTGGGTTTGTGTTAATCAAGTTGTAGATGGATAGTGTTAGCATGAAGGTTCCATTTACTCTCAAGGGGAGTAACTATCTGTTGTGGTTTCGTTTGGTGAAGACTGCGGTGGGAAGTAAGGGCTTATGGGGTCATATCACATCCGGTGAAGCTCCTAAGCTCATTACTGAAGAAGGTGAAGCTGCAAGTGCCACAAGTGAGGTGGAGAAATGGCAGCAAGAAGACATGACAGTGATGACACTACTTCAAGCATCCCTTGAGACTCCTATCATGGAAGCTTATAGCTACTGTGAAACCGCAAAGGATCTATGGGATACCTTGAAGAAGGTGTATGGAAACATCTCAAACCTGAACTGGGTGTTTGAGGTGAAGAGAGCAATCAACGGGTTGCTACAAGAAGATATGGAGTTCACTAAGCATCTTGGGAGGTTCCAAGCACTCTGGTATGAGCTAGAGATGCTGAGACCAAGCACGGTTGATGCTGATGAGGTTAATGAAACGCGTGAGCAAGATAAGGTCTTTGGACTCGTGCTCACCCTAAACCCAGCCTACAACAGCCTCATCAAGCAAATCCTGAGAGCTGAGAAGCTTCCATCTCTAGAAGATATGTGTGCTCAGATACAAAAGGAGCAAGGTTCTATTGGGCTGTTTGGAGGTAAGGGGGAACTTACCTTGGCTAACCAAGCTGCGCAAACTGATCAGGTTGAAACACCAATGGCAAACAAAGGCAGCTTTCAACAAGTATGAGGACCGGAGGTTCAATGGTAACTGTGATCACTGCAAGAAGCACGGCCACAAGAAGAGTCAGCTGGATCCTTCACCCACATCTAAGCCGGCCAAGTTCATGAAGGAGAGGGAAGCTAGAGCTCACATCTCGGAGGGGTCAAATGTTGCAAGCTAGAGCTCACATCCTCATGGCTCTATACTCTGCTTCAGCACTTGAACATGAAACCACCTTTTGTTTCTTGCTTTTCCATGTGACCAGATTGCCTCCTATGAAGGTGCAATAGCCTGTGGTTGACTTCCTATCATTCCTATCTCCTGCCCAATCAGCATCACAATAGCCAACCACTTCTGTGTTGCCATTACAGCCCATCCATACTCCTTGTCCAGGAGCTCCACTAAGGTATCTGAGTATCCTTTCCACCATTTTCCAGTGATGAACCTTTGGCACTTGCATATGCTGGCTCACCTGGTTCACAGCAAAGCAAATATCAGGTCTAGTAATTGTTAAATAGATTAGCTTACCCACTAGTCTTCTGTATTGCTTTGGATCATCAAATGGTGTGTCTTCATACTCCCCCTCACGTAAAATCTTGTAGCCATCTTCTAGAGGAGTCTTAGCTGGTTTCTCTCCAAGCATACCTGCTCCATTCAAAAGGTCAAGTGTGTACTTCCTTTGGGACAAGAAGAGCCCCTCATTAGAGCGGCATACTTCAATTCCAAGGAAGTATGATGAAAACCCTTCTGGTTTTATTTCCCTGATTGATCTTGAGGGTGATTGGAATGGTCACTTCTGGTGGTTACTAACACACGCAGGTTGCTTTTGATGGATTAGACTCGAACTGATGGTGGATGGAATGAATGAATGGTTCTTCAGAACTGATCTATGGACTGACCAGAACTTGTGTAGAAGTGTCAGTAGATCGTGCAGTTTACCCACACAAACAATGATCTAAAGACAAGTAAGCCTTGCAGAGAATCAACTCCTAGGCATACAATGTTCAGAAGCTGAACAAGGGATTCACAGTTTGTAAGAAAGTTTACAATACATTCTGTCCAAAACCTCTCTTTGATGTTCCTTTTAAGCTTATTTTCTTTATCATTTGTCTCACCTCTTACTTGTTTCCTTTTGATGTAGGAGATACAGATTTGAGGACAAATCTTTTCAAAGGAGGAGGGGATGATGTAACCATGGCCGAGCCAGCTGATCATCCAACAAAGGACAAACCAGGATGGACTAATGGCGAGCATACTGAGCTAAAACCAGCTGGAGACACTGAGGAAGAGCTGATAAAGAGTGTGGACGAGCTTAAACCAGCTGAAGTGAGTGTGGTTGAGCTGAAACCAGCTAAGGAGACTGAAGATGAGCTGAATCAGCTAAGTGACACTAATTTGGAGCTGGATGAGCTAAGTGACACTCACTTGGAGCTGGATGAGCTAAGTGACACTAAGCAGGAGCTGATTGAGCTAAACTTGGAGCAGGACGAGCTGAACCAGCTGAGTGACACTACACTAGGTCGACCTGAGCTGAATGTGAGTGACACTACACTAGGACAAGCTGAGCTGAATGGGAGTGACACTGAAGCTGCCATGGACCTAGCTGGACAAGTGATTTTTGGCCCAAATAAGAAGATGGATCAGATTTGTTTCTCTCAGCCCAAAAGGAGTTCAAAACCAAAGTTAAGGGTCCATTATCTCTTTCTGATGGATCAGCCACGAAATTCAGTAGCCCTCAATCTGCTCTGATACCACTTGATGAAACCCTTCCCACGGACTACACACTCTGAGGCTGGTGGTTTGGATAGTCTTGGACCAGAATGGCCAAGTGATGGACATGTAGGATACACCAAGGGATGCGGAAGGCCCTTTGTGCTGATTTTCTCTTCAGCCATGAGCGTTGGCTCACAATTGGCTAAGAGAGGTTGCATCGGAGATCCCTCTCCTAACAACTCAATACAATGTTCATCAGGAACAAGGGATTCAACAAGATTAAAGAGAATGGTTTTTATTAAAAATGCTGAATGATTATTACTCAGGACGTGAAGCCCTTTATATAGTCTTACAATGTGTGAAAAACTAGAAAGAAAGTAGAAAACTAGGCAAAGACTTTGTGTAAAAACTAGAATTATCGAAAACAGCAATGAAGACTAAGACTATTGACCAGAATTGAGTTCTCCTTTGAATGACCCTTGGCATGCCACGACCAGGACTTTCTTGCTGACTCTCTCTTGGTATTCTTGATGAGAAAAAGGCCAGAAAGCTCTGATTATAAGGCTGGTCGAATTTTTCATGAAGCAGGCCCATAATGATCTTGTTATGAACTTCCCATGGGCTGCAACACTTCTTCCTGGGCCACTTGATCCAAAACAGTTTCAAATGGGTTCTTGGACTTGAAGGTCGTGGCTGGACCATCAGCAAGAGAGTTTGGATCCTTATCTTGGGCTTGGTTGCATAAAATGGCCTGGTCCATTTTGATCATTAGGCCACATTTCATCTCAGTCCAAATCAGCTCTAGTGTCACTCTTTTTAGCTCAGATTCAGCTCCTGGATCAGTGTCACTCCCGCTCACTTGATTATTCAGCTCATCATCACTCTTTTAAGCTGGTTTAGCTCGTCCTCATTCTTGTTTTCAGCTGGTATTCAACTCATCCAAGGTTGCATAGCTTCTCACGATCTAAAACTTCATGGATCATACCAATAAGGCTCATAAACAACCCATTAAGCCAAGCTATGATCAGTTGCTTAGCTGGTTTGTGCCTTGCTCTACTTTCCTTAACATAGATGCTGCTCAGGGTTACATCATCCCCTCCTCCTTTAAGAGGATTTGTCCTCAAATCCGAACCTCCTAGGATGACAGAATCGACCTTGTCTTGCTTCCAATGTGTCGTTACTTCAACCAAGATGTTGATTTTGCTCCTGTGAACACACGCATCTATTCCTGGCTCAAATATGAAGTGTTGTAGCCCCTTTACATGTCTCAAATGCTGCACGAGGCTATGCTTGATCCAAATAATTGGTTTGATCAGAAACTCACAAACAAATGGTTCATGAAATGCACCTGAACTGCAAACCATTGTGTACTTCTTCTCGTGAGCAGCTTCTGATCCAATACTAACCACTTCTTCAGCCATGTCTTGGACTGTCCAGAGATCACTCACGGCCTCTGAACCTTCCTCTTGATGCAGATGGTTGAACAAACAATCTTTCTGGTCAAGATTAACCAGTTTCGGTTCAGTTTCTCTAATCTCTTGAGTAGCAGTGACTGAGGTTAGCTGAGTGGCTGTCTCCTTTTGTTGATCCACCTCCTGGAACAGACACTTCCATTTCTCCAAGTTCTGTATCCTTGCTTCTTCTATGGTTGCATTAATCTGCACAAAAAGATTTGTTGACTCTGGTTCAGCAACTTTGATCTCTTGAATGGTAGTTACTGCTCCTTGCTTCTCTGGGTCTACTGATAGTTGTGAGGCTGGCGATGGACATGAGGCTGTAATATCTTGATGGATCTTCTCCTTAAAAGCACACAGCCATCTCTTCAAGCCATCATTTCGTTTCTTTTCAGATCTGGCTGATGGAGTCTCTATGATTGGATTAGATATTGGCTTTTGTTCTGCCTTCTTTGATCTGCTTTGCTTCACACCTTGTTGAGATGCCCTGATGTTGCTAGATTTTTCTTTTCTGGCTGGCCTAGGTATTGTATGATGAGAACCCTTCTGGTTTTGATTCCCTTGACTGATCTTGAGGGTGATTTGAATGGTCACTTCTGGTGGTTACTAACACACGCAGGTTGCTTTTAATGGATTAGACTCGAACTGATGGTGGATGGAATGAATGAATGGTTCTTCAGAACTGATCTATGGACTGACCAGAACTTGTGTAGAAGTGTCAGTAGATCGTGCAGTTTACCCACACAAACAATGATCTAAAGACAAAGTGCTTTGCAGAGAATTAACTCCTAAGCATACAATGTTCAGAAGCTGAACAAGGGATTCACAGTTTGTAATAGGTTTTTAAACAAAAAGGTGAATCCCTTGTTCAGCATCTGAACATTGTATGCTTAGGAGTTAATTCTCTGCAAAGCACTTTGTCTTTAGATCATTGTTTGTGTGGGTAAACTGCACGATCTACTGACACTTCTACACAAGTTCTGGTCAGTCCATAGATCAGTTCTGAAGAACCATTCATTCATTCCATCCACCATCAGTTCGAGTCTAATCCATTAAAAGCAACCTGCGTGTGTTAGTAACCACCAGAAGTGACCATTCAAATCACCCTCAAGATCAGTCAAGGGAATCAAAACCAGAAGGGTTCTCATCATTTGGTATCAGAGCAGATTGAGGGCTACTGATTTGTGGTTTGATTTCGAAATCTCTTTCTCTCTTTGGGAACCTATTTTCTGATCTATTCATCTTCTCTGTCGAGTCTCTTTTTCTTCTCTATCTATCTGTTGTTCTGCAAGGAGGCCAACCAGTTTATAAAAAAAAAAAAAAGAAAAATAAGCAAAGTATCAAGAGGCTGAAGAGAAATCCAGCCAGACTGAAGAGAAATCCAGTCTCTGGTGGTAAAGCTCCTTGCAACCAAAAATCTTGCAATCTGTCTATCTTTTTCTTCTCTTTGGGGTGGGGAATTGATTCTATACAGGCTTGACTTTGTTTGTTGCTGAGCTACTGGATTCACAGAGAAAACTTACAGAAAAATCAGAGAGAAACACTTGAGAGAAGAGAGGCTTTGGCTATCTATTTGTGTACTAACTTTTCTTGTTGAGTTATAACAGGAAACCATGGCTGGAGATGTCAGTAAAAGAAAGAAGACAAAAACCTATAAGTTTGATAAGATCCAGATGGCCATGATGGCTACAATGATGAAAGAAATGGATAAGAAAATTGAATTTAAAAGAGCTTCCTTTGTTACTGATAATTTTTTGGGTACTGATTTTCAGGTTCAGAAAGATGCTAAGATGAAAAGGAGGAGCCAGGATGTATCCAGTGTTACCAGACGTCCTGAGAGAAACCCACAGCCCAACCAATTGAGTTCTTCCACAAAGAGTTTGCTGGGAAAAAGACAGCACTTGTCAAGTAAAGAAAAATCAGGTTTTTACAAAACTGATTTGTTGCAGGAAAAGTCACAACCGTGGAGGCTGCTGGACACACCTATTAGGACGAGCAGGGGACAATCTATACTGTCCAAAGAGGAAGAAAAACTTGTCCATACTCGTGATGATCAGGAGTTGCGGCTTAGAGTTCTTAAGCAGATGAATACTCCCCAAAACATCACTGATATGTGTAACCAGATATTCAAGGAACTAGAGAAGGACGAAAGAGAGAGTACAAGACCTTCCTCAAAGGTTCCTGACCCAATGAGTTGCAGCAAGCAGGAGCAGATCATTCAAGAGATGGGAACAGAAACAACTAAGGTAAGGAAAGAATCTGAGACAGAACTTGGTTGTTTTCTTTTCTCTCCTCAATCTGAAATTGTTATCAGTAATACTTGTGATGGACTAACCTGTTTCGAACCGGTGCAACCGAGTAGCCTTGATTCAGTGTCTCAGGTCTTAGAAGAAAACTCAGCAGGAGAAGCACAAAAGAGTTCACCACAAGAAGAAGTGTTGGAGCAGCCAAACAACACTGAAGCAGAAGCTGAAGATAAGTCATTCTCTGTGGAGTCTCAAGAGCGCTGTAAGGAACTTGTTATGGTTAATTCTGTGCCTGACCTGTTTGTTATGGATAGTTCTGATGATGAGAAACGTTTTGGTCTTGACAAAGTGAAAGAATTTTGTGTTTCAAACTCTGTTTTTGATAACATGATTTATTCTTTTAAGGAACTTGAACCAGATACATTCTCTGATCAAAAACGTTTTCACTGTGATCATAACTTCAATCCTGGTCTTGTTTTGAATTTTGAGAAGTTTATGGAACATAAACAAAGCTTTGATCATCCTGGAAAGGCATTAGAACTTATAATGCAACAGCCTGTTTTATGTTCTAGGAAATCCTTTGATTCATTTGTCTACAAGGAAAATAGCTTTGTTCTGAGCTGTTCTAAACATAAACTAGACACTGGTGATTTGTTTGCATCCACTTATGCCTTGGACGAATCTATGGTTAGGAATTTGCAGGAACTAAAACCATTTAGAGCGGAAAACGAGTTTGTGTTTGATTTTGTTTTGAAACTTACTCGTGTATGTCCTGAAACTGATACACCTTGGCATGTTTTGAGATTACTCTTTGAGAATGGTGTTGTTTTGATCCTTGATGATATACTGGTGTATAACACATTCTTTGACAAACCTGCTAAACCTTTGAACCATCTGATAAGTGATTCTCAGTTTGAGTTTGATTGTTTGTGTTCTAAATCTGAGAAGCTTGTTCATGTACTGAAGTTTTTCTTTAAGAAGTATGCTATTTTGTGTCTTGATACTATTCTGGTTTACAATACTTTCTTTGATAAGCATATTGAATGTTTGAGGCATGTGCTACATGATATAAAGAAGAAATATTTGATTTTTGATCTAAACAAGAACATGTCTTGCACATATAATTCTGGATATCTAGGTTGTGTTTTGAGTGTCCAGGATCATCAGGATAAGTTCCAAACGAGTGCAAGGAACAAGGGCAGATACCTTGCTTATCAGCCAGAGATTTGTAGATGGAAGTACTTGAGAAAAACAGCTTCAACACTCCAAGGAAGTTTCTTTCCAAAACTTTTCTTTGCTGTTGCTTACATGTTTCTTTGCTTGAACCTTCTTCTTAAGTCTAATTTGTTTCCTTTTGATGTAGGAGATACAGATTTGAGGACAAATCTTTTCAAAGGAAGAGGGGATGATGTAGCCATGGGCGAGCCAGCTGATCATCCAACAAAGGACAAGCCAGGATGGATGGAAGGCGAGCATACTGAGCTAAAACCAGCTGGAGAGACTGGGGAAGAGCTGATACAGAGTGTGGCTGAGCTGAAACCAGCTGAAGTGAGAGTGGTTGAGCTGAAACCATCTAAGGAGACTGAAGATGAGCTGAACCAGCTAAGTGACACTAACTTGGAGCTGGATGAGCTAAATGACACTCACTTGGAGCTGGATGAGCTAAGTGACACTAACCAGGAGATGATTGAGCTGAGTGAGCTGAACTTGGAGCAGGACAAGCTGAACCAGCTGAGTGATACTACACTAGGTCGACCTGATCTGAATGTGAGTGACACTACACTAGGACGAGCTGAGCTGAATGGGAGTGACACTGAAGCTGCCATGGACCTAGCTGGACAAGTGATTTTTGGCCCAAATAAGAAGATGGATCAAATTTGTTTCTCTCAGCCCAAAAGGAGTTCAAAACCAAAGTTAAGGGTCCATTATCTCTTTCTGATGGATCAGCCACGAAATTCAAGTCCAAGAAACCTTAATAAGCTATTTTGGATCAAGGGGCCCAAGAAGA
Source organism: Moricandia arvensis (assembly GCA_905132765.1). NCBI lineage: Eukaryota > Viridiplantae > Streptophyta > Magnoliopsida > Brassicales > Brassicaceae > Moricandia > Moricandia arvensis. The sequence goes on from CAJHQP010008189.1 coordinate 23,434, forward strand.
AGTGTTGCAGCCCAAGGAGAGATTATCATAACAAGTTCATTATGGGTTTGTTTCTTACCAAATTCGACCAGCCTTATAATCAGAGCTTTCTGGCCTTTTTCTCATCAAGAATACCAAGAGAGAGTCAGCAAGAAAGTCCTGGTCGTGGCATGCCAAGGGTCATTCAAAGGAGAACTCAATTCTGGTCAATAGTCTTAGTCTTCATTGCTGTTTTCGATAATTCTAGTTTTTACACAAAGTCTTTGCCTAGTTTTCTACTTTCTTTCTAGTTTTTCACACATTGTACGACTATATAAAGGGCTTCACGTCCTGAGTAATAATCATTCAGCATTTTTAATAAAAACATTCTCTTTAATCTTGTTGAATCCCTTGTTCCTGATGAACATTGTATTGGGTTGTTAGGAGAGGGATCTCCGATGCAACCTCTCTTAGCCAATTGTGAGCCAACGCTCATGGCTGAAGAGAAAACCAGCACAAAGGACCTTCCGCATCCCTTGGTGTATCCTACACGTCCATCACTTGGCCATTCTGGTCCAAGACTATCCAAACCACCAGCCTCAGAGTGTGTAGTCCGTGGGAAGGGTTTCATCAAGTGGTATCAGAGCCACTCTGAGGTTCGGAGTTCTTCACATCAAGCCATTCTTAACTCTTCGTCTTCTAAGCAATCATATGTGTCTTTTGGACTGGAGAGAGACCATGAAGTGAAGGCTGAACGCAAAGCAACAAGAGAGTCACTGAGAGGAAAGAAAAAGGTTCCATTCTTCCATGGAGAGTTTGATCCAGATTCATACAACAATTGGGAAAGAGAGATGGAGAGAATCTTTGGCTGCCATAACTACACAACAGAGAAGCGGTTTCGTGTTGCAGTTACTGGGTTGTGTGGGTATGCTCTTGACTGGTGGAATCAGGTTGCTAACACTAGGAGACGCACTGGAGAGCCACAAGTTGGGTGTTGGTTTGAAATGAAGACAATAATGAAGAAAAGGTTTGTAGCCAAGAGTTATGGTCAAATTGATTTGAAGAGATTGAGAAGTCCATCTGATTCATGTTGGGCACGACCTAGGCCAGCCAGAAAAGAAAAATCTAGCAACATCAGGGCATCTCAACAAGGTGTGAAGCAAAGCAGATCAAAGAAGGCAGAACAAAAGCCAATATCTAATCCAATCATAGAGACTCCATCAGCCAGATCTGAAAAGAAACGAAATGATGGCTTGAAGAGATGGCTGTGTGCTTTTAAGGAGAAGATCCATCAAGATATTACAGCCTCATGTCCATCACCAGCCTCACAACTATCAGTAGAACCAGAGAAGCAAGGAGCAGTAACTACCATTCAAGAGATCAAAGTTGCTGAACCAGAGTCAACAAATCTTTTTGTGCAGATTAATGCAACCATAGAAGAAGCAAGGATACAGAACTTGGAGAAATGGAAGTGTCTGTTCCAGGAGGTGGATCAACAAAAGGAGACAGCCACTCAGCTAACCTCAGTCACTGCTACTCAAGAGATTAGAGAAACTGAACCGAAACTGGTTAATCTTGACCAGAAAGATTGTTTGTTCAACCATCTGCATCAAGAGGAAGGTTCAGAGGCCGTGAGTGATCTCTGGACTGTCCAAGACATGGCTGAAGAAGTGGTTAGTATTGGATCAGAAGCTGCTCACGAGAAGAAGTACACAATGGTTTGCAGTTCAGGTGCATTTCATGAACCATTTGTTTGTGAGTTTCTGATCAAACCAATTATTTGGATCAAGCATAGCCTCGTGGAGCATTTGAGACATGTCAAGGGGCTACAACACTTCATATTTGAGCCAGGAATAGATGCGTGTGTTCACAGGAGCAAAATCAACATCTTGGTTGAAGTAACAACACATTGGAAGCAAGACAAGGTCGGTTCTGTCATCCTAGGAGGTTCGGATTTGAGGACAAATCCTCTTAAAGGAGGAGGGGATGATGTAACCCTGAACAGCATCTATGTTAAGGAAAGTAGAGCAAGGCATGAACCAGCTAAGCAACTGATCATAGCTTGGCTTAATGGGTTGTTTATGAGCCTTATTGGTATGATCCATGAAGTTTTAGATCGTGAGAAGCTATGCTACCGTGGATGAGTTGAATACCAGCTGAAAACAAGAATGAGGACGAGCTAAACCAGCTTAAAAGAGTGATGATGAGCTGAATAATCAAGTGAGCGGGAGTGACACTGATCCAGGAGCTGAAGCTGAGCTAAAAAGAGTGACACTAGAGCTGGTTTGGACTGAGCTGAAATGTGGCCTAATGATCAAAATGGACCAGGCCATTTTATGCAACCAAGCCCAAGATAAGGATCCAAACTCTCTTGCTGATGGTCCAGCCACGACTTTCAAGTCCAAGAACCCATTTGAAGCTGTTTTGGATCAAGTGGCCCAGGAAGAAGTGTTGCAGCCCATGGGAAGTTCATAACAAGATCATTATGGGCCTGCTTCATAAAAAATTCGACCAGCCTTATAATCAGAGCTTTCTGGCCTTTTTCTCATCAAGAATACCAAGAGAGAGTCAGCAAGAAAGTCCTGGTCGTGGCATGCCAAGGGTCATTCAAAGGAGAACTCAATTCTGGTCAATAGTCTTAGTCTTCATTGCTGTTTTCGATAATTCTAGTTTTTACACAAAGTCTTTGCCTAGTTTTCTACTTTCTTTCTAGTTTTTCACACATTGTACGACTATATAAAGGGCTTCACGTCCTGAGTAATAATCATTCAGCATTTTTAATAAAAACATTCTCTTTAATCTTGTTGAATCCCTTGTTCCTGATGAACATTGTATTGGGTTGTTAGGAGAGGGATCTCCGATGCAACCTCTCTTAGCCAATTGTGAGCCAACGCTCATGGCTGAAGAGAAAACCAGCACAAAGGACCTTCCGCATCCCTTGGTGTATCCTACACGTCCATCACTTGGCCATTCTGGTCCAAGACTATCCAAACCACCAGCCTCAGAGTGTGTAGTCCGTGGGAAGGGTTTCATCAAAGTACTTTAGCTCACCTAAATCCTTTATCTCAAATACAGATTTTAAGTAAGCTTTTGTGGTTTGTATACCTTCTTTGTCACTCCCTGTGATGATGATATCATCAACATACACAAGGATGACTACTATACCTTGTTGGCTGGTGAGAGTGAATAGAGTATGATCTGCCTCTGATCGTCTAAACCCTTTTCCATTAAGGGTGGTACTGAGTTTATGATATCAGGCTCTTGGTGATTGCTTTAACCCATAGATAGCCTTCTTGAGCCTCAAAACGTTGCCTTGTTTGACTAGGTATTCCAGACCAGGAGGGGGTCTCATGTAGACTTCATCTTCTAGTTCCCCTTGAAGAAAGGCATTCTTCACATCCATTTGCCATAAGTCCCACTTCAAGTTGGTAGCAAGAGAAAGGATGATTCTGATGGTGTGAAGTTTTGCTACTGGTGCAAAGGTATCAAGGTAATCTTCTCCATAAGTTTGAGTGAATCCCCTTGCAACCAGCCTTGTCTTCTTCCTTTCTGGTTTACCATTGGCTAGGTACTTGATGGTGAAGATCCATCTACTTGTTACTGCCTTTTTCCCTTTTGGAAGTTCAGCCTCATACCAAGTATCATTGTCTATCATGGCCTGAGTTTCATGACCCACTGATTCCTTCCATTCCTTATCCTCCATTGCTTCTTCATAAGATCTTGGTATGTATTCTTGATCCAAGTTGCTCATGAGGGCTTGATGCTCTTCTGGATATTGATGAAGAGAGCATGTGGCTTGTATGGGATGAGCTACTGCATTTGCATTGTAGTACACCCTTGTGTTCGTCCAGTTAGATGGGGGTTGCCTGATTCTTGTGCTTCTCCTTAATGGCTGGACCTGATCTTCTTCAGCTTCTTCATCCTCATGGGTTTGTGGTTGAGGCTGCTCCTGGGTTTCTTCTGAACCATGTTGATCATGAGTTTCAGAACCTTCATGATGTATTGTCTCCTCTGGTTCTGGTTGGTTTCCCCCCTCAGGATCAAGATGGGTCTCATTTTCAACCGTTCCAGCAGTTTGAGCAGGTCCTTCTCTTGTTTCCTCCCTGGCCTGAGGCTGACTAATACCAAGACTTTCTAGGATGATCCTTCCTGGCCTGAGGCTGACATCAGAATGAACTAAATCAAAACAGTGATCATAGATAGTGGTTGATTTAGTAAAAACAGACTTGCAATGTTTGCCAAGGATACAAGCTTCACAGCTATCAGTTTTAAAAGCAAGATTAGGCAACATTAAGCTTAAAGCACGAGAATGAGGATGGCCTAATCTAGCATGCCATAATACATTAGAAGCTAAGACAGGAATGGAACTGAAAGCACAAGAAAAATCAGAACTAAGTTTGGTGTTTTCAAGCAAGTACAACCCTTTCTTGCTCACACCTTTCCCAAGCATCTTACTTGTTTCAATATCCTGAAAAAGAACATCATTAGGACTGAAAACAATTTTGCAATTAAGATCAGTAGTAGCCTTTTTAACTGAAAGCAAGTTAGAGGCAAATGTAGGCATATAAAATGCCTTAGATTCCTTATCAAATAATTTTAAGTTCCCTATGCCTTTAATGGGTACTCTATCACCATTAGCAGTCACTACACTTCCTAGGGCAGGTTCAATGTTGCTAATAAGACTAGAGTCCCTAATCATATGGTGAGATGCTCCTGAATCAATAATCAGTGGTTTATCACTCAATGAATTATTTAAGACATTACTACTGATGTTACCAGAGTTTGCATTGAGTGCCTTGATAAGGGCCTCAATGTCTGACTTGCGGATGAAGGCATCATCAGAAGGAGGTTGAGATGTAGCTCCAACTGCATAGGTGGTAG
>CAJHQP010008190.1:0-28272 GCA_905132765.1 Moricandia arvensis
ACCTATGAAAACCTTTGAAAATATATAGAAACACTTGAAAAGCAAATTTACATTATTATTATATTTTCATACATGTTAGATTTAGATTAAGATAGTTAACATTATACGGTGTTAGTAATATGTTAAAGCTAATCACTATATATATGAAACTATAATCTTGTATCAACAACACAATAACATATCATACTCTATTATATTTTACGAAATTTAATTTATATATTTACAAAAATATATTTCATTAATGAATTATTGTGATAAATTGTCCAATGTGGTTGGATAAACATTTAATCATTTACTGCTTCGGTTGAAAAGTGAATTGATCTTTGTTAGGGGTGCACAAGCCGAATACTCGATATTTTTGCTATATTTAGTACTCAGCTTGACTTATCCGAGTATTCAAATTTTAGACTTATAATTGGTTTGTTAAAATTGAGTACTTGCAGTTTCTAGTATTTGCGTAAAGTTAGTCGACTTACAAGATACTTGTTTGTTTTAATACTTATTACTTATAAATTATTTGTACAATACTTGATAATTATTGATAAGTTATTTAATAATTAAAGAAAAAAATTCACAATACTTATATAAATATATCATTTATGTTTGATTAATTTATAAAAATTCAAAATTGTTCGTTAACAAGAATGAGTAATTAACCATAACAACAACAAAAAATAAATTTTATTTTATTTTATATTTGTATAAGTTTAAATAGACTATTTGATACACGACTTGGTCAGAATAAATATTTGACTTTAAAGATCATGTACTAATCAAGTAACAAATATGAGTCAAGTAACGAGTAATTGTGGCCACTCATGAAATGCATAAATTTTAATTAACTAATAAATAGATACTACATGTTTAATAAACTAAGTAATATATAGCAAATAACCGAATAAGCAAATGATAACAAATAACAAATTAAGTAACGAGTCAAGTAGTTAAAATATAAATGAATTTGATATTTGACTTGTACTTGCGAGTAATAAAATTTGCTTACTTGTTACTCGACTTGATTGTAGCAAATACTTATTTTTTCAAACCTAACCAAATCAAGTAGCAAGTACAAACCGGGTATCAAGCACAATTCTGGTTTAGTGGACTTCCTCTCTCGAGAAAATGCATAAATACTTATTTAAAAATATTAAGACCAAATTTTGTTTAGTTAGAATAATATCTTTGGATAAAAAATGGAAAACACTGTGGTAGACAATAAAAAATATGTTTCAATATTTGACATGTGAGAACTTTGGAACGGATTGCATAACTCTGATCGCGATGATATGTGAGCCTCATACATCACCTAGTTTTGCAACAGAATTGAAGGTGATAAGACTCTACATATATATTTTTGGACTTCACGATCTTACACATCCTTCAGATTCTTTGGTTAAAATTACCAAATTTTTTTGTAATTTTTTTTATTTCATTGTTGTTCTATTCTAATATAGTTGTTTAGGCCATCTTTAACTTGGATAATATAATACTCTCGTCAATAGTTGTAAAAAAAAACTAGAACAGTATCCTATAAAAGAAAGAGCATTGCAAATAAAGAAGAAAATGAGCTGTAAAATGAAGAATTAAAGGAGAAACAACGATTCCATAAGAGAGTCTTGAACGAAAAAAAAGTAATTTACCGCCCCCAAAACTGGAACCACAAAATAAGCACCTTTTTATGTTTTGCTTTGTGAAGGATAATACGGACATTTAAAAGGTAAGTCAAAAAACACGTCTAAAAGGAAAGGACGAGAATATAAAGGAAATAAACAAATAATTTGGGCATGTGGTGGTTTAACGTATCAGTGTTAAAGAAGTGTTTGACTGATAAATATTTCACGTTTTTCAATTTATTCTTTTGTTTTTAATAATAAAAACAGATTCTAGGAACGTTGTCGGTCCGTTAGAGCTTACGAGTTATAATCTGGTTGGATTACTTTCTTTTGTTTCTTGCTGGTCGCAGTGGCAGTTTCTTAGCAAGTGACCGTTGGGGACAGAGAGGATCCTTCTTTCTTTGGTTTCCTTTTGATGACCGTTTTAAAATCAATTATCTCAGTTCACACGAGGTCTTCTAACTAAAACTAACATATATCTTCTAATGACATCAATAATAACGGCTATTTATTTTTCCTTACTAAACGGTATTTGTTTATCGATTTATGTGCTGAAGATATAAACTTTTAAAACAATGCTTTAACAAGCTACTGATCCACAAGGATCAAATGATCTAATTCTCTACTAGCAACTTTTAAACCACTGCTTTAACAAGCTACTGATCCATTAAGGATCAAATGATCTAATTCTCTATTAGCAATTTTTAAAACAATGCTTTAACAAGCTACTGATCTTGAGCACCCCAAACATATTTTCTGTGGTTTTTATCTAACACAGAAATTAACCACTATTTGGTATGAATCATGTCTAATCAAGGATCTCAATAAGCAAACAAAAAAGAATAAATTTAAGCAAAAAAAAGAATAAATCTATGATTATATGCAACATATTTGTTTAAATATTCTCTCGTTCGTTCACGAATTCCAACTACTACTACATACTTGTGATGAGAATTCAGTGGGTTTGGCACTATACTTTAAAGATAGCGAATTAGCACTCATATATATATAGATAGCATCATTATAAGCGAATTAGCACTCATATATATATATATAGCATCATTATAAGCGAATTAGCACTCATATATATATATAGCATCATTATAAGCGAATTAGCACTCATATATATATATATATATATATATATAAAACATCATTATAAGCAAATTGCTACGAATTGTACAATCATTAGTTTTTTTTCCTGTTCGAAAAGACGGGCGGCCGCTTAGGCGCTAGGCCCTACTCGTCCGCCCCGATTAATGTTAAATCCGTCTAAAAAATCAGATGTTCGAGTTTAGTCCGTCTAGGTCATCTAAATGACTGCCTAGCCGCCTATATGACTACCTAACCGCCTATATGACTACCTAGCCGCCTAATTAACCATCTAATTTATTTATTTATTTAAAAATATTTTTTAATTTATTTATTTGATCTAAAATATTATAAATACAACTTATTTGCATAATTTTGATAAAAATTATACCGTATTAAGTTTATATTTTTTATATGTGTGTGTGTTTTATGTAATTTTAAACATAAAATGTATTAATTTATAAAAAATAACATGTTTTATAATACATTAAACGAAATAAAATTCTGCTCCGCATAATTTCCGCTTAATACCCGATTTTCTCACTAGGCGCTAGACCTAACCCAGCCGCCCGACTAGCACCTAGCGTCTTTCATAATAGGGGAACTTTTTTTGGTATCAAATAAACTTTTATTACTCTAACACTCCAAGTAGCCAACTACTTGAGCTAGCCAAACAAGAGTCTCAACACTAACATAAACAAAGGAAACAAATCGAGTGCGATCTGCTTTTGCAAGAAAGTCCACACGTTGGTTCATACCACGCGGTAGAAAAGGATATAGAGAAGTGTTCAATCATCTTAGACAATTCCAAATTTCTTCTAGTTCTACCATCATGGATGGCTATTCTTCCACTTTTTGTATCAGTTTCAGTAGTTGTAAGTAACCAGTTCCAAAATGCACTGAACGATAGCCTTGCTTCTTCATCATCTCTATAGCCCAGATAAGTCCCTTTGCCTCAGCATGTAAAGGTGACGAGGTGTTACTATCGTTTCTTAGGCTGACGAGGATCTTTTGATCATCATGGAGCAGCACCAAACCCCAACCCCTTCTTTCTTTCTCCATGTGTCCACGATGCGTCTACTTGGCATCGTAGCTAGTTCCTTATCAGATGTGGTTCCTCTCTTCGTGTGGCATCAATCTCTTCATCTATGGCGGCTTCCTCTGCTGTTGGGATAATCTGAGCTGTCTTCCAAGGCTTCTACAATCGCAAGCTGCATTGTGTCTAACAGGGATGTGTCGTTTCCATTGAAGAGCTTGTTATTTATGCCCTTCCATATGTACCAGAGAAGCCAGGGAAAGGCCTCAAGAGTTTCCTTCAGTACACCTTGTTCTGTTTCTCTCCACAGAAAATGGTCTAGGTTCATGAATAATGCCTTACACAGGACTGCCCTTGAAGCAGTTGGAATATCTGATAACGCCCAAACTTCAAGTGCAGGGGGACACTCGAAAAGTAAATAATTGATCGTATCTTCTTTTGCACCGCATCGAAGACATGATCTGTCAGTCGCACAATGACGATCACACAAACGACTTGCCGTGTAACAAAACTAGAGAGTGTTTGCCATATAAAGTGCTTTATTTTCCTACATGTTTCCACCTTCTACACCTCTTTCTTTAGTTTCGTTACACTAGGTTCCTCAACCACTCGAACATATTTTGACTTCCTTTGCTCATTTGCTACTTTGTATCCTGATCGTACCGTATAAGAGCCTGACTTTGTATGTTTTGAGCTATATCCATTCTTTCTTCCTTGGCAGCTTGGTTGAATTTCCATGGTTTTTGAAACATCCTCTTTCGCCACTAGCTCTCTGATCAAAGGTTCGTTCCAGAATTTTGTCTCATGAATAATAAGATGATGAACCCGAAGGTCGCTGGTCGGGCTTGTTCATCGGGAATCCAATAGTCCTCCCAAACCTTAGTATCCTCTCATGTCCCAACAGTGCGTAGAAGGCCCTCACTTAGCACTGAGCAAGCAGTCCAGATGCTGGTCAGCCAAACAATGGGTTATTCGCTTTCGCAACCACCAAAGGGTTTGAATGCTTATAGTAGCGACCTCGCAATACTCTTGATAGTAGTGATTCTGGGTATACAAGCAGCCTCCAAACATGTTTCACAAGCAGAGCAAGATTGAAGTCACGAGAATCTCTGAATCCTAAGCCTCCTTCTTCCTAAGCGACACATATTTTATCCCATCCAACCCAATGTAATCCTCTATTATTAGCCTTGGTACTCCACCAAAATCTTGAGACTGCACCTGTTAATTTTTTGAGTTTCTTGTGGTAAAAGGAAAAATGACATCGTATATGTTGGGACTGCTTGTGCTAGTGATCTAATTTGCACCTCCTTTCCTCCTTTGGATAGTAGTTTAGCTTCCCAAGGGTTAACTCTCCCGTTCAGTGTATCTGGACGTAAGCAAATACTTGTTTTGGAACCACAAATCTTCTCGGGCATTCCAAAATACATTCCTATACCACCTTCCTTACTAATACCAGTTACCTTTTCAGGTCTTGTTTTGAGGATGTTATGACCTTAGAACCGAACAAAACTGAAGATTTTTCTTTATTCAATTGTTGTCCTGAGGCTTTCCCATAAACGTCAATAATTCTCATTAACTCTTGACACTGATTCGGCTCTGCTTTTCCAAAGAAGAGGCTGTCATCAGCATAAAGAATAGGCTGTCATCAGCATAAAGTAGATGAAAAACTTCCAGGCATAATCTGGTGATCTTTAGGCCGGAGAATTTCTTCAAACGCTCTGCTTCTCAGATCTGTGAAATTAAAACTTTAGTACAGAGAATATATAAAACCGACGAAAGTGGATCGCCCTGCCGGAGTCCTCGGGATGGAGTAATGTTCCCCTTTGCATCTCCATTTATCAAGACTCGGTAAGATACCGATCGAGGAAACACAATTCATAATTAAATGAATCCATCTTTCATCGAAACCCATTTTTCCATCAAAGCTCTGAGAAAGCCCCACTCAAGTCTATCATAGGCTTTGCTCATGTATGTCTTGATTGCCATGTACTTTGATTTACAGCTCTGATTTTTCCGTAGGGCGTGGAACATCTCTTGGGTGACTAAGATATTATTGGTTATTAACCGCCGAGACACATAGGCTAATTGTGTTTCAGATATCAGATGTGGCAAGATCTTCTTCAGTTGAGTCGACAAAATCTTGGAGATGATCTTGTAGCTTACATTACATAAATTTATCGGCTGAAACTCAGCCATAGTGAGTGGTCTTTCAGTCTTGGGAATAAGACATATGTTGGTCTCATTTATTCTTCCATCGAGTTCCCCGGATTAAAAAAATTCTCATACCATGCTGGTGACATCCTTACCAATTAGGTTCCAGAAGCATTGATAGAATATGCTTATCAACCCATCAGGTTGATGTGCCTTTTCTGGATTCATCGGAAAAACATCATCTTTAATTTCACTAGCAGTGATAGGTGCTGTTAATGCCTCGTTCATATCCTCTGTCACAGTCTCGTTAATGCACTGGATACTTTCCACAAAGTCAACTGGATTTGAGGTTTCAAACAAATTCTCAAAGTATTCCACAGACACTTGTTCTATCTCTTCTTCTGTCTCCACCCACACTCCCATTGAATTTTTGTGCTTTGTAATTCAGTTTCTAGCTCGACGTTGCTTTGTCTTTGCGTGGAAATATTTTGTGTTTTGACTCCCTCCTTTAGCCAAATTGCTCAGCATTTTGTCTCAAGAATATCTCTTCCTCTCTATAAGCCGCACACAACTGCCATTTTATCTCTAATTCCTCTTCAGCCGTTAGTCTGTCATCATTTTGGGCTTGATCAAGTTTAAATTTCAGTTGCTCGGTCACCTTCTCATTGTTAGTCGGGTTGCTTCTCTTCCAAACTGAAATCTCTTATCTGCACAGACTAATTTTCTCTACAAAATTGCCATATCGATGATGCGCATTACTTCCCATCCATCTTTTACAGTCTCGTAAAAACCTTTTTTCCCAAACCACCGCTTACCAAACTTAAAATTGCGTCTTGGTATGGTCTCCCATGAGTTTATCCTAGCCAAAACCGGCCGATGATCAGAGCCCTATCTCAAAAGATACTCCACATCAGTGTGGGAAAAAATATTATGTCAATCTTCATTTCCAACTGCCCTATCAAGTCGGCATTGAATACGCCCATTTTCCTCTTGCAAGCCCACGACATAGTGTTGCTTTTAGAAGGAAATTCAATCATACCACAGTTGGCCAGCATGGTCCTAAAATGTATAAATGATGTCTCAGCTCTCTTCTGACAACTTTTTTTCTCCGCATTGCTTGTGATCTCATTAAAATCTCCTATCATCATCCATGCTCCTGATCTTGCGATGCCCATTCCTGTAAGCCTTTCCCAAACGTTTTCGCGGCATGCCACCACCAGATCTCCATATACAAAAAGTAATATACATTTTATGACCTTCTATCTGCGCTTCAACATCTATCATATGATCATTGGTGTAAACGATTTTCACCACATAGTCATTCATATAAAACAAGGCTAAACCACCGCTTAAACCCGAAGGTTCCATGGTAAAATCTTATCATAACCAAATTCCAACTGAAAGTCTTGTATAAAAGAAAAAAACATTTTTAGTTTCTGAAAGAAAAAGAAAACTAGGATTGAAGCAGCGAAGCAACTCCCTTAAGTGTTGCTTGTCAAGTAGGCACCAGCCCCTTGACAGTTCCATGAAATTGTATTCATATATGAGTATTAGATGGTTTCTGGAACACCACCGAACCTGATACACTGGTTTTCTTGCCTATTAAGACAGACGAATACACCTCGTATGGGGCGTGTGGCTCTAGGTGTTTAGTTAACCGTTACCATCTCATACGAACGACCCGATCCTTTCTCGAGAAAACGAGTTCTTTCGGTAAAGTTCTAATGTCAATCATGATCGAGACGGAACAAAGATAACGAGGACAAGGTGAAAATGGATTGATTGATCCTACTTGCCGAACGAGCGAGTCGGATTGCTCATGCCATCTAACTCGCCTGTTTGGCGAGTTGGGCTTGTCCAACTCGCCGAACGGGAGATTTGGTCGTGCGACGCCGTCAAACTTGTCCAGCTCGCCGAACGGGCAAGTTGGTCGGCCCATGTGGCTTGATTTGCCTGTTCGACAAGCTGGACGTCTTGCTCGACCATCTTCTTTGTCCGGGGAGTTGGATGATCGAGTCTTCTAGTCGTTTTGTCGTATTGTCGTTCGGGGATACATTTACCCGAGGTCTTTGAAAAAACTCTTCCTGATGACTTATTTGTGCAGACCGCTCCTTTGTGGTCAGTCGAGATTTGACCTCGGTTTTTTTCGTTCCCTTTTTCCGAGAAATTATCTCTTTCTTTCACAAATGGCGCATTTTCCTGGTAGGTTTCTGACGTTGATTCCGTCATGACCAATTTTGACCCCAACATTCATTCCATATCTTGTTCCTCTTCCAAGATATCATCTGCATTTAACATTTCTTTCTCAAACATTGTCTCAGTTTCAGTATACTGCTCAACTATTGTTTCAAAAGCCTCATCATCCATAAGTTCTACCTCCTAATATTTCGTTAATGAATCTAGAGACTCATGATTCTCAAGACCCCTTTCAGGTTCATCCTCCTTCATTCTCTCATTGTTTTCCCTGGCACTGCTCTGAGAGGGTATCCCCAAGTTTATCTCTCCCTCTCCCATCTCTTGGTTTTGATGAGTATTAGACTCAGGTACCCATATTATAAGCTTCCCCCTCCAGAGATAGGTCTCAGTGTAGCAGTTAGAGTGTCTTGAGCAAACATTTTTCCTTTTAATCTCATTCTCCTCAAGGTTTATTGGGTTAACCTCAATCCTTTTATCTCTATTAGGGCTCTGCTCACCGGTCTCCATTCTTGTGTAGTTTTCTGAGGAGATCGACGAAGTTGTTCTCGGGTGCACTCTTCTTGTACGTTGAAGCTCATAATTCTGCATGATTGTTCACTGTGAGTCCGGAGATATTCTACCTATTCACTTCACGTGTCATGGAGGCTTTCATACAAAGTTCTTCGTTCTCTGTAATTCTAGTATGGATGCACTAAGTTCGTTCCTTGTCTCGACTTATCTCCTTCTCATACACGGTGGTCTTATGTATTTGGTAAGGGTGGTGTCTCTCCCAATCACGGGGATAGTATGGTGCAGCAGGTTTTTCAAGCCTCTTCCAGATATCTTTACTAAGTGATTTGTGGCGCTCTGTATTTTTTTCTCGAAGGTCGTCTCTTATCCTTTCCATGACTGGCACCAATGGTCTTCGATACTCTCTCGTCTCCTCTCTTCCAACTCTTTCCCGAAAGGTAGTTTTATGATCAGTAGGGATATACCAAAGAGACTCATATTGTGAGTGAGTCGAGAAAGCTTCTCTAGTTGCTTTTTCTTCCATCTCTTTTTGTTCAATCCTTTCTCTCTCTGTGTGCATATGTAAGATTTGGTCATACACGTTCTTCATGCTAGATACTTACATGTGAAGCAACGCATGTGAAGGTCCTCATACTTGAGAGACACCTTGATAACATCTTCATTAGCAAACCCATCTATGCGCTCAAATTTAAGGGGTTCATCTGCATTTACCAAAACTCGTACGCGACCTCCATCCACATCCACCTTGTCTACTAGGCCTAAAGCATTGCCAATATTTCTGAAAGTTTCATCCTTCTTGTAGTGAATAGGAACACTAGAGATCGCTACCCATAACAACACAGAGTTTGGAAAATCTTCTTTGATCGTAGGTATCCATCTTTCCAAGGAGAAACTCCATTTGTTGAAGTGACATGGTCTCAGTTGGAAGAAATTTTTGCAGGTCTTGCTCACTATCAAAGTCAAACTGGAACTTATTATTCCCAGGTTAGTTCCTCTTACTCTGCACCTTATACTTTTCAATCAGATCCAAGAAGTCAAATTCCGGGATCAAAATGATCTTGTTTTCTTTTTCCTTTCCTTGACGTCTCCTCACTAACCTTGAACTTTCTTCTCTCCCTCGATTCCCATAAGTAAGGCTCATCTCTCTGCAAGTCGATGATGAGAATCCTAAGAAGAACTAAGCACTCTAAGCACCCTACACAGGGGAAAGAAAACCATCGCGCTCTTCACCCTATCCGAAGCCTAGCACATCGCGACAGGATCCTAGGGTTTATGAGGGAAATAATAATACACCGCTGCAGGGGGCAGGAAAACTGTATGGGTTGGTACGCTAGTAGTCTCAATCTCCTCTTTCCTGGCAAAGAGAGCCTTAATCGAACGCTTTTGAGGAGGAGCTTGCCAGATATGATAATAGCCCTAGAGTCGCCAAAACCTTGGCCGCTCTGCCGGGTGCATTTTTCATAATCATATACAATCACTAGTTTAAGTCATTAGATTAATAGTGTGATGATTGTTTATTGTGTTTAAAAACTGTTTATGTTCAGCTAAAGAATGAGTCATATATTAGACCCTACTTTTACGATTAGACTTGGTCATTAAGATAGTTGACCAGATCAAATAATTAATCACGGAAAGAAGCTTCCCACTCCATAATTGTAGTTGTTGTACGGTCGACCGTTTGTTTTTGTTATTTTTATTTGTTATTGTTCTCATGGTTAAATAATGTAGTCATTTGGTTCACTTTGACGTTGTCTTCAAACTTCTGTTTAATAAGATTTATGCATTACACTTAAATGTGGCTATGGAGTCCAATGCTTTTACAAGGATAAGGAGCCTATTTCAACATGAATTTTTTTTGTCTTGATTTTTCATTCACAGAATTTTGGAGTAGTGTCTATTTTATAATAAACTAAAAATAAATTTTAGAAAAACTAGAAAAACTTTTTTGGTCGTGCTTTTACCTTCATAAGATTTAGAGTAGTGCATATTTCATGATAAACTAAAAATAAATCCAAAAAACTACACGATATCATTTTGATAAGTTCTGTAAAATGTTTTTTACCTCTAGGGTTTGAATCCGCACCATGGAGATAAGAGTATTTTAACTGCTAGAAGAGAATAAATTTATTGTATGTTGTTTAAAATTTAGATTATATATGAAATATATCTTTAAATAACAATGGGGATTTGAACCCGTGCAAACAAGTTAAATTTTTACACTAATATGAAACCAAATATTATATTTACAGATTCTATTGTCTCTTAATTAAAAATTCAGTTTCTACTGCCTACACCATTTCCTATTAATATAAAGAAAGCTAATATTTTAATGAAAATAGTTTTTTACAGAATTTATCGAAACGACATCATTTTAATTCATGGTTGACTAACACCTTTGACGATTAATATACATAAAAGCATGATTTTGAAAGTTTGTGTAGTTTTGTTTTTGAATTTGTCTTAGTTCATTAGAAAATATGCACTACTTCAAAGTCCGTGAAGGAAAAAGCAAAATAAAAAAATAGTTCTTTTAATTTATCTTTAGTTCATTATAAAATATACACTACTCCAAAGTTAATAAAAAAAAATACGGACGAAAAAGTTAGTGGTGAAATAGGCTATTTATCCGCTTTTACAACTTAAGACCTTCCTTTACAATTAGACTTGGTCATTAGTGAACTACATAAACAAGAAGCATCTTCCTGGATATATCATATGTTGAAAACATTGAAGCTTTATTTGTTGATTAGATAAAATGATGAACCAAGCAAAGAAGCTTCCCGCACCATAGTGTAGTTGTTGTATGGTCGGTCACATGTTTGTTTTTGTTTTTTCTTTTGGTTTAATAAGGTAGTCTGTTGGTATACCTTAGAATTGTTTCAAACTTTTTAATGTTTGTATGCGTTAAATGTAAAATATGGCAAGAGAGTCCAATATTTTACAACTCAACCCATTATAGTAGTTAAAATCAACAAAGATTAAACACTGAAAATAAAAATAACCCCATTTTTTACGGATATTAGATGTCCCATATCATGTTTGATTAATATCTTTGGAAACTATATATAAGGTAGCAATCCTCCACTATATAGATAATTTACATGTGTAAGTTAGACCCATTATTACTATGACATGAGAACTATAACAAACATTCTCTCCCGCTTCACCAAATTTCTTCTTCTTCGTTTGATCTTTCACGGAATTTGAGCTCAAGATTCATTATCGATGAGCGTTTCTTACCTCTGATTGATCTTTGATTTCATTTGTTTCCTTATCTTCTTTGTCATCAAGATAATTGTGTTCGTTTTGGATGTATAGTTTTTGTTTGAGCTGCAATTGACTTCAGGTTACTGTTATCTTCACTGATTTGTCGTTGTTCTTGCTCAATCATCTTCGTCTTTATTTGTTTATACACGATCGATGGGTTCACATCTGGTTATTCCACATTTCTTGAATCAATATGAGAATCTGTTCTTCCTCCATAGCTTCGCTTCCTCCATAGCTTCGATAACGCTGGCTTGGTTTTGGTTACTGATCGCTTAACATCTAGTTATGAATTTCATTCTTGGCATTGATCAGTTTGTCTTGCCTTGGATCTCAAAACAAAATCAGCTTCATAGACGGTATGATTCATAAACCTGCTGATAATCATATAGATGATATTTCTTGGTCACGGTGTAATGCCATGATCGCTATTTGACTTATAAATTCAGTATCTAAGAAGATAGCTCAAAGTCTTCTTTTCATGTCAACTGCTGAATAGATTTAGAAGAACTTTTTGACTAGATTTAAGCAAAATTATGCACAAAGAGTCTTGAGATAGAACCTCGTTTGAGTAGCTTTTAGTTAGGTTCAATGGATGTTACTACATACTATACCGAGTTAGTGACTCTTTAGGGGGAATACAAGTATCAGTATGTATGTGTGGCCATTGTGAGTGTAACATTGCTTTGATATGGGAACAACTACAACAAGGAGTCGTGTGAATATATTCTTAATGAGGCTCAATGAATTATATGATTCTAGTCAAAGACACATCCTTATGTTGAAGTCGATACCCATCTATTGATGATGTCTTCAACATGATTACCCAAGATGAAAGGCAAAAGAACATTAAACCTTCTAAGGAATTGGATGATGTGGTTTTCAACACTACTACTTCTCATATAGCAACATGAGAGTTTTGCGTTTGCAACTCAGCATCATAACAACTAGAAGCCAAAACATATACCTTTGTGTGCTTATTGTGGGCAGCTTAGACATCTTGTGCATAAGTGTTCCAAGCTACATGGATATCCTCTTGGTCATAAAATTCATCAGTTTAATGATAGTTCATCTAAAGGCACCAATCAAACTTGTTTTTTCCCTCATGGACACTAGAATAATCACTCTCTTAATCAGTTTGTCTCCATGCCTGTAACTCAAAATGTTTTTTACATACAAAAGACTAATATTGTTGTGAATGACATGAGTGGTTCTGGATCACTATATGTGTGTTCTTCTGCTATGAATGCCATCAATAAGGATCTGAGTCAGATCAATGAAGATAAATTTCAGGCATTAATTCAAAAACTACAGTTTCATGTCTGACATTCAAAGCATGTGGTTCCTCAACATGCTTCTATCACTGAGAATGGTCACATGGATACTTAATCATCTTCTAGTAGTCTACCAATATACAATTCTATTTCATTTCAACATCAGTGCTTATCATCTACTTCTAATCCTCTTCTCAATGATTCTTGGATAATTGATAGTGGGGCAACTACACATATTTGTTCTAATTTGGTATATTTCAGTGATCTCTCCTTTGTTACTGGAGCAACGCTCTCATTACCTAATGACATCAGATAACCAAGAACTCATATAGGGGCTATTAGAGTTTCATCGTCTCTAGTTTTGCATAATGTGTTGCATGTGCCTCCTTTCCAGTTTAACCTCATTAGTGTGAGTAGTTTTCTTCATGTGAATAACTTTGATGCTCACTTATATTTGAATTTTTGTATTTTTAGGAATCTATTCAGGGATTGATGATTGGTAGATAATTTTTTTATCAACAATCTCTATACACTCGAGCCCAACATCATCCCTTCTTCCATCAAATTTTGTGGATCCTTAGTTGCTGATGGAAATCCCTGGCATCAACACCTTGGACATCCATCAAATGCCAAATTAAAATTTCGTTCTGGTATATTACCTTTGATTAGGGCTAGTTCAGTTAAGTGTAATCACTGTTCATTTTGTCATTTTCCAAACAAAAACGATTACCATATGTTTGTCATAATCACATGTCTACTTCACTGTATGATTTGTTTCATTTAGATATATGGGATCTATTTTCTGTTGAGTCTTTAAAGGATATATATATTTCTTAACAATAGTTAATGATTGTACCCATGTCACTTAGATTTACATGTTGAGAAATAAAATCACTATATATATTGTCTTTCATGCTTTCTTTCAACATGTTAAGACTCGAAATAAATATATTTATAGTGACAATGCTCAATAACTTGCCTTTGCTACAATTGTTCAAATCATTGTTTAGTTCATCAGTTTTCTTGTGATTATACGTCTCAATATAATTATGTTGTTGAGTGTAAACATCAATATTTGTTGAATGTTACCAGAGCTTTACTGTTATAATCCAGTGTTCTATTAGCTATATTGTTGTGTTTCTCATCAAAAGAAACATCTTATGTTCTTATCAACAAATCACCACATGAATTGTTTACTAAAAAACTACTTGATTACAGTTTTCTTCGTTTATTCTTATGTTTGTGCTATGTCTCTACTTTGTTTAAGGATAGACATAATTTTAGTCTATATGCTGATCAATGTGTATGTTTCTTATCAGATCAGGTTTGGCCCAACATTTGATTTTCCATTAAACATTTTCCTACCTAGGTAGATTGTGACCCATTTTGCTCTGGTATTTCTTAGATGTTGGACTTGAGTTGTTTCCATCATACTGCTTCTCACTGGCATCTCAAGAGGAGCTATTAGATGTCCTACATCGTGTGGGACTAATATATTTTGGCACTATATATGTAATGTGGAAGTCTCCCACTGTTGAGCTAAGTTTTGGGTATGAATTATGTTCATTACTAATATTGCCTTGGCGGTGCAGAATCTGATCCTTTTTCTCACTACATATAAATTAGAGATAATGAGCTAGGAAATCTAAAAGAATCAAGTCATTAGATAATAAAGAAAAATAGTGAAAAATGTGTAAGACCAACAAATCATTGATAAAATGATTAACTGGTCCTTACATAACGTTTTTAAAAGAAAAAATGTATAGCCTTTAAAAAGAACTAGAGTTTTTCTCTGCGTTTTGCACGGATTATTTATTTTGAATTGTTACAATATATATATATATATATATATATATTTGTTTCGCCAAACAATTTCAGATTGACCTTCTGAATACAATATATAATCTGATTATATTTTACATGTGACGAATATAATTTTAAATGTAAATCTTTTTTTTAGAAAATAAATTACATTGTTTTACCATTTTTTAATTGTTTGGCATTTTCAAAAACAGAATTATTTTCTTACAATTAAAATGAATTTTAGAGCTAAGATACAATGCCAAAAAATGAATTGAAGATACGATGTCAAAAAATGAATTTAAGATACGATCTTACTGCTATATATATACAATATTATATAATATATGATGTAATACATATTAGTTTTAGGTTTCGAAAGAAATGAAAAAAGTTGCACTACTAACTCAAAAAAAAAAACTACCCAAAGCTATAAAGTATTAGTCATAATTGGTATGTTAGCAGTAAAATCAACTAATAACTTCACACAGACGAATTATTGTAGTAAATGAAATATAATTTCGTAAAAAAACATACTCCATTTTATTGGTGTTTTTAGTATTATATTTTTAAAAAATCTAAAATGTATGAAATTGAATAATTTAAAATTAAATGCAATAGACACTGATAATTAACAAAATATTATAAACAGAATAGAGAGCAATAAGATTATTTAATAAAGAATTAATTAACCAAATATATTAAATGTTAGATTTTGACATACATCAACAAACTCATCATTTTCACTCTTTATATACTAATGTTCACTCCATGCAAACATGGTTCAAGATTTTCTAAGAACACATATATAGACAAAGTTACTTTTGACTGGCTTGAAACTCTTCAATCTCTTCCAAATTAGTAGCACTTTGACCGAACACACATAAAGAGCTTTAATTACCAAAAAATAGTTGTCCTTAGTAGATAAAAAAGTTTAGAGGGAAGAACCTTTTACCGATATCAGAAGCATGCATTACTGAATTTTCTATAGAGTTTGTTCGTAGCTTAATCCTTTGCATATGTTCATTAAAAGTAGGATGAAATCATTTTGTTATACATGTGAAGGTTTGTATTACTATCAACTCGAAAATGCTCACTCATTAGGTTGAAGGTTAACCAACACTCTCTGAGTGGTTGCTACTTCTACTCCGAGAAGGACGGGTGGTTGAAGAAAACTGACCATTAATAAGCTGAACAACATCTGAAATTTTGGATGCAAAATATGTCACGTGCAGAGAGATTAGAGCCTTATTAAAGTTTTAAAGGAAAAAACATGTAAAAAGACCGAATATTCAGGTTACCATAAAGATCACCTCTAAACCCACAATGGGCTTCAAAGTCTTCGAATAACTGGAATGGGAGTCTTTCTTCATCTTCATCTCAAACAGCTTCTTCTCCATCGGTTCGAGGACATCTACTACCTTTCAATGTAACTTAAAACCCTTTGAATGACTTTTGACTTCACCACATTGGAACACTAACCCTACAATTCTCCTCCAATAAGAAAATCCGCTTCCACTTCTTCATAGGCCTTCCCTTCTCATTTAGAAACTCTAACCATGATCGCCAACTTAATCTTGGAATTGTAGCTTAATCCCATTCTTCTGTAACATAAACAATTTCTTCATCCAGTGAGCTTGATTCTACCCATAAGAAAAAAGAGTGGGAGTTAAAACACTCAACTGCGTCTTCTTCTTTTTCTTCAGTCAACCAAATGAACCTTCACGACAATCATTAGTTGCATGGAAAAGAATTATGACATATTAGCGTAGATGCACCGTTGAATAGAAACAAAAACGGCAAACAAAACTCGTCAACATACCAGTCAAGGAATAAGATTTCTCTAGTTGTGACTTCGTTGAGTATTTGATAGGAACTTGATATCTTAATGACAACATTCTTCTTTTTCTTGGGTATATCAAAAGGTGCGAGCTAATGAATAAAATGATTTAAAACCACAAAACCAAAGAAGACATTCTCTACAATCTAGCCATGCAAAATGAAACACGTGAGATAGAGAAGATAGTCTGAAGAGTGGCAATGGGTTGTTCCTATTTACATCATGGGAAGAGAAAAGAGAAATAACTCCAATGAAAATAAAGATGACATTAACAATAAAAATGTCGAAATAACCTGCATAAAAATATATTTTTGCAGAATCCTCTTTTTTGTCGATCGAAGCCGAGCATTAGCTGTAACCCAATTGGTACGCGTAATTTCTTAGAAAAGATTTCACTGTGCATCCATTTTGTAGAGTAAAAAAAGGGGAAGTCGAAAAAAGATCTATGATTCTTTTTTGAAGAAAGCAATAATGGGTGAAATTAATGGAATAAGAACTTGGAAAATAAGAAGTTGGAGAGAAACCGAAAAGACGGATGAAGGAAGCTATCGTTAAGTAAGAATTTTTTTGCTTAAATGACATGGCATCTAACTATAATTTGATTGGTTTGAATTTCCATGCTGATGTGGCATAGCTAAAATTTGAGGATATGCAACTTTTAGTATTAGAAGATATGTCAGCTAGATAGATTTTGGAAAAGATTTTTGTAACGGCCTACTCCGTCAAACCATGGGATCAGCTGGCCCTGCAATGCACTAACCCTAACCCCTCACCTGTGATATAACCTGCCTGAATTCACCCATATACCTCAACTCACAAGTGGGTTATTGATGCGCTTGGCATTACTCAAACCCAATACCTCACCCTTTAACAACATTTCCACAGGACAAGCTGTCACCAATTGATCTGCACCAATAACCTACCGGTGAGCCGAGACCCTAGAGGGCAGGTTGTATCACTGGGGAGAATTATGGTCGATGCGCTGCAGCGCCAGCTGGGTCCCACAGGTCGGTTGTTACAATTTTGTTTAGATATTATAAATATATTTGATACTATATACATATATCGAACATAATATGCAAAGTCAGCTCAATCATTAATTAGATTGAGTGATTTCACCCAAAAGTCTTAATTTTTTTTATTTACAAAAAAATATCAAAAACAAATTTTTTGTGGACATATTTTAAAGTCAAACACGAAAAAACCATAATTTTTACAACCAAGAAAAACAAACAAAACAAGTCTTCCTTCTATAAAGACTTCTCTCGTAATCATTTAACCAAATAAAGCAATTCTTTTTACATCATTTGAAGCAAAATCTTCAATCAAAGATGTAACATATAATTCATCCAAATAAGTTGTTCTAAGTTACTATTAAAACTAACCCATTTAACCATTCTTGTGACATAGATGTTCTTAGATATGATTTCAAAAGTTTCAGTTTTGAAAAAACTCTTTCTGGAGAAACAATAACAGTAGGAACAGTGAGTAAAATTATATATGCAGTTTTAGTGTTTCAAAACTATCAAACTGTCAGTTTTAAACTATTTTCAAAAAACTACAACAAGAATTTAAACTATCATCATCATCATCATCATACATTTTAACTAAGAAGGATTAAATAGAAAACCAAATATGTTCTCACATAATGTGTATCGTACACATCTCTTATCAAGTGAACTAATGGCGTGATCTACTATATATACAAAATACTGAATCCTAAATGTTTCTTCTACAAATAATGTTGTTTCAACCTCACTAGTTTCATTAAATTGTTTTTTTTTCTACGAATAACACTTTTTTAACCGTTTAGATATCAAGTTCATTAGGAATTTCATTTGTTTTCATCATAGCATCAACAAAACCAATTTATATATAAATAAGAAATCAATCCACTTACCTTAGTCACTGAAACATCAATTTTCATATCCTTTTTATTGTAATCTTTTTCTAACCTTATTAACCACAATATGTCAAACAAATAATACTAGATAATATAAATTCCAAACTACTAATTTCATTTACTTCTAAGGATTTTGCTTCACTTTGGAGCAAATGATCATTATCATTTTCACTCACTTCAAACAGAGCTTCTCGTATTTCTACAATCTGAATTTTTATGACTTTAATACTTTCGATCTCACTTTTCCATCGGGTTAGTTGACATTTTCGCAAGAGTAAAATTTTCACATTTGATTTCCAAAATATCCTACCTTTTTATAGCATTAGAAAACAAAGAATATAAATATTGCACCACACCAAAAAAGCCTTTGATTTTTTTCAGAATTATTCTCTCTATCACACAAAACTAAATTTAGACTATGACACATGGTGTATAAAAAACTCTAAGATTAATATCCAAAAATACTTTTTTACACCTTTTTATGTCTTTTCATATTTGATCCGCTATCATAACCTCGACCTATTACATTATCTTAATCAAAATCTAAATATTTTAATACACATTTTAACACTTTAAAACGCCCTAGACTTGTTGTGTCATTTACTTTCAAGAATTCAACAAATTACTCTTCTACCTTGTAGAAGTTGAGGAAAAATGAATACACCTCAGAATTAGTGTCATTTGCTCTTGATGACTAGCATCATGAGTATAATCCAACATCATTGAAATTTTTATTTGCTCTTTATTCTTGTATTGATTTTTGATTTAATTCTTAAAACAATCAAAAGAATTAATTCATTTTGAATGTTATGATCAATATAATATTGATGATTACTACCATTAGTAATCCGATAAACATGTTCTTTTTAACATAATCAAATTCTGCTAGCATTTCTATTAATCCTAAAATGTTATCATTAAAAATTTCATATAAATTTTCATGTGCTCTATAAAATACCAAATTATGTTTTGCAATATATTTCACAATAACAATAATTCTTGTTAATATATTTTTCAATACTCTTTTTTCTTTCTTTAATTGTTGAGCAACTTTATTAATAGTTTTATTTTTTTAATTTGCCATAATTCAATCCAAATACTTTCAAGAATTCAACAAATTACTCTTCTACCTTGTAGAAGTTGAGGAAAAATGAATACACTTTAGAATTAGTGTTATTTTCTCTTGACGACTAGCATCAAGAATATAATCCAACATCACTGAAATTGTTTTTGCTCTTTATTCTTGTATTGATTTTTTATTTAATTCTTGAAGCAATCAGAAGAATTAATTCATTTTGAATGTTATGATCAATATAATATTGATGAATACTACCATTAGTAATCCGATAAACATGTTCTTTTTAACAGAATCAAATTCTGCTATCCTTTCTATTAATCCTAAAAGGTTATCATTAAAAATTTCATATAAATTTTCATGTGTTCTATGAAATACCAAATTATGTTTTGCAAGATATTTCACAATAGCAGTAATTCTTGTTAATATATTTTCCAATACTCTTTTTCTTTCTTTAATTGTTGAGCAACTTTATTAATAGTTTTATTTTTTAATATGCCGTAATTCAATCCAAACACTCATGTTAAGTATATGTTCTTTACTTTTTTCATGCTCCTTTGATTTAGTAAGTATATTAGATCAATCCAAAAGACCATTTTTGCTACCTTAGCTTTTAATACATTTCTTAAAAATCTTAAAACAAAACCAAAAAAAGCTTTATCTGATTCTTTGAAATAAACTAGCCAACGTGTATCACTTGTTTATCCATTAGGCGATTCTTTGGTGTAGCAAGATGAAACAAATCTTCTATGAACCTTGTTTTAGGACTTCTTACAATAGATACATCTCTTTTGATCCATTTACTGCTATTGTTTCTATTAGTTTTATATTAAGCATATCTCAATTTCATGAATTATATATAATAGCAGCACCAACATCATATTTTTAAGGATTTTAGAAGTATCTAAAACTTCTGTATTATCTATATTATTGATATTCACATGAGAACTAGATTCACCAAAATTATTATTATCATTTTTGTTTTCTTTTCATGTGTCTCTCTAACAACAAACTTATCCATAGGTCCTTTTGTGATCAAATAAAATTTTCTATATGCTCTTTTTAGCATGACCAGATGGTGGCCTAATTAACAATACTAAAAATAAAAATTATTTAAAAGAATATGGAAGTGAAACAATAGAACATAGGAACAATAGAACATGGATTGTTATGAAGGTTAAAAAATGGTGAAAATTGTAATCTTGTGGATGTACAAAACTTTCTTAATCAATAGCTTAGAGAGATGAGAAACAAATTAAGAGAAAATTAGAATGAGAATCAATTTATATTGATGTTATAATTAAGAAATCATCTATTTATTAAGGAATAATTAGATATTTCAACCGGCGAAATCAAATTAGGAAAAAAACAAAAGCTTTACTCAATGGATTTTCCAGTTACATACATATCTTGTGATTATCCAATTTTGCACCACTTGATGACGAGATGAAAGAGAAGATTTTAAAATTAAATAATTGAATAGTTTGTTAAACTCATGTATCTAAAAAATAAACTCATGATAATTTAGTTGGTCTAACACACAAATATAATTGAGATCCTTAAAATTTTCAATACAGACCTTTCAAAATAACGGACCTTGTGCAAATGCACATAGTACACCTCCATAAAGCCGGCATTGATAATATGTGTAAATATATAAGATATTTAATTTTGTGTATTACTCAAATACGCCGCCTCTCTTCGCTAGTTCTGAAGATTCATGTACAAACTTAATTCTTTAGAGTGCGATCCACAATTTTTATGTAGACGTGTTTTTTTTTGCTGTCGGTTAGCTTTGGAATACTCATTTTTATGTGTTTAAAATTCCAAACTTTCAGCCCTTGTCGAGCCAGTTTAATTGCCACCTCATCTTCCCCCTTGAGTATGTTTCTTTGAGGTTTAGACATAATTTAATTTAGCTCAGAAAACTTTATAAGCAATGATATTTCAAAGGAAGAAGAGTAGTTATTGTAGAACCATGTGGTGGTTAGCGGCGAAGGGATGCCATCAACACCGATGGATATTTATGGAGATGTGGTGGAAAAGGGTGTGGAAACCGATTCAAATTTGAAAAACAACAACCAAAGAAAATATACATCAAGGTTATAGAAATGGTTACTTTGGTTCATACATTATTTTTTCTGAGTTGACTAGGTGAGTTGGAATGGAGTAAACTCAACATATTGAACTGACTCAGTATATAATTGGAAATTTGTAGTTGGGAAAAAAGTTATTTGTCCTAGTAAATAGAATATGAACTTGCCAATAAAATGAAACACAAATACTTGAAAATTGCTGTGCGGATAAAACCTTCTATGTTCAGCTAAGAATAAGATTAGTTGCTATTAGGAAATGATACAATTTTGAAAGGTCGTTTAAGTACATTTTATTATGGTTATATTGATAGTTATGGGGAGAGAAGTTTTATTCTGGTTTTTAGAATAATGTTTTCATGTTAGTTGTTCAATTGATGGTATTTGAACATTTAGTTTATGTGATGTCTATTCTATCCAACATGTGAAATCTTGGTGAGGCGACCGGTAGAAGTCCAACATGTGAAATCTTGGTGAGGCGACCGGTAGAAGTCATTATGAGGGGTTTGGTTACAACCAAGCCACATATTTTTCCTTCTCTATTACATGTGTGCTTTTGACTCTGATGGGTCCTATTTTGTCACACCTCAATGTAAGCTGAAGCATCTGTGATACCACACTATATCCATGGTGTTAGTATTTATGCCAACTGAAGTAGAATGTTGAAGAAAAGTAAATTAGGACTACCAAATCATTTAAGACACTAGCTCTTACAATGTTTGTAAAAAACTTTCATAAGACAAACACTCACAACTCAATTGCATATAAACTGACATCATAGTTGGCATATGCAATCCTTTTTAACCAGATGATACCATAGTCAATAAAATTTTCAAATTTCCACACTGTTAATAATAGATTATGAGATAATCGCCAACTGATCTATGACGAGAACTAGTGTAGATTAAAATGGTTACATGTCTTACCTCCTCCAAGGTTAACTTGCATCCCCAAACCTAATGTGTTGTGGTTATGGCTAACCTTATCATGAGAAAAATCCAGAAACAAATATCAAAATAGCCATGTGAATGACAATTACAAGCGATATAAGAACATAAATATTCAAATAAATGATATGGTTAAGAGTCTCAATAATTTTTGATACAATTCAATCTAACAACTCTTCCATAGTAAGAAAAGGAAACTTTAAGATTCAAAAACAGAATTAAACAAACACATGATGATAGTGATCAAACAAAAACAAAATGAAAGCTCTTTGTCTGATTTTGAAATCAACTTAGCCATTCAAGGCAGTGTCTCTAGCTTGTTAAGCCGGTTTCTTTAGAGTCCTAATAGTCCACACAATATAAATTTTAAGTTCTCCATTGGGAAAGAAATAAATTCTTTGTTTTGTATTTCCTCTTCATTGTTGCTTGCTTGTTATTTTTATATTGAAAATTTGAAAATTAACTTTTGAATTCACCATTAGGGAAGAAGACCAGCTTTTCTGAAATAAGGAACATATATAGTGGAAGAGATAAACGAGATAAATATTTTAAAGATATGAGAGAATTCAAATAAATAGATTGGGAATAAAATAATATGCGTCCTCGCGTTTTGACTGTATATTAGATATGCTTGACACAATACATATCTTTTTTGATTATGGTAGGCATATGTTTTTTCTAATCAATGATTATATATATTAATCGAAATGAGATTACATTTTTAACAATATAGATGAAGAAAACTAAACGAAGAGATGACTAAGCCAAGCTGGAAAGCCAGAACCAATATAGGATTGAAATCGATCTTCAGTCACTACACTATTAGCTATTAGGAAAGACCACATGAAGTCTTTACATGAAGCACATGTCACTCGCCAATTTAGAAAACCTTAAAGCAAGGGGATAAACTTTGAAGAGAAGAATTTGATTGATGGCCAAGCAGATGGTTTGATGATAGCTTTTATAAGATCATGATCTTCGCTGCTGAAAATAATGGTATTTATGTGGAGGGAGTTCAGACTTTCAATAGCCCTCATCAAACTTTCAAAAGAAGATTCAATCCTACTGTTAATGCTGGTAAAAGATCTTTTTCCATGAAGCAATACTTTACCATTTTATTTAGATAGGATCCAAGAAGCTCCACTTTGCTTTCTTTCTTTATCCCAAACAAAACCTATATCACACATTAGCTATGATCGTGGAGGGGGTTTCCTGCCAAAGAGGATTCTTTTCTTCCTTTCCAGATTGATAGACTGTTCCTGCTTTTCCATAGCTTTAATCGTAAACCATTGATTAGCTTCCTCATATATATAATGTAATAGTTGCAAACAACAAAAGAGTTGTGATTGCAAATTTTGACAAAAGTTTTGCATATTCTCTATGAATTAAGAGTTAGTTTTGTTCGGTTAAGATTTTTGCTTTTTGAAGAAGAAAATGCACATGTTTATGTATATACTTTAGAATTAATACAATCCAAATTCAAGGAAACATAACCACTAAATTATTTTATTGATAACTTACTTTAGAAAACTGAATAATACCAAATGAAATTTGAAGAACTAAGATTTTGATAATATAATAACTTTAGCTTAAGTTGCTTGAAAATGACTTGTCGTTGTTTTAAATATTTCTTTGAACTACACCAGTTTTCGACAAATTGATCGTCGTAGGTGTTGGCCGGCCTGAATTTATGTTAATTTCTCAGAAATTTCTAAAATTTCGTTCAGAAAAAAATTTAAAAAGATTTATTTTCGATATAAAAGAGTAGAATATAGGTCATGGAAAAAAGGCAATGGAAGTAAAGCTTCTATCCGGTGAACACTGTCGGCTAAGGGCATCTCCATCCCCACTCCATAATTTACTCCAAAATGGAGTGAAGATGGAGTGATGAACAAAAAATAAAATATTACTCCATAAATGGAGTAATGCTTTTATGAAGTAATATTTTATTTTTTGTTCATCACTCCATCTTCACTACATTTTAAAGTAAAATGATAGTAAATTATGAAGCGGGATGGAAATGCTCTAATAGATCGAGATTTCAGAGCTACACAAAGACCGAGGTTTCCATGCTCAGTTTGTCGCGTTTGACCGTCAAAGATATATCCCCCGGAGTAGCCCCATAGCCACAAACACCAGCTTTTGATTAAGAACCGACACTAAACTCTAATCACCGCGACCACTCGAGATCATCGCCGTCTCAGAATTTTGAGCCACCACATACTTATCTCCATTCACGGCAGTGAGTGAAGGGGTTCGAACCGACGAGAAGCAAATCACAACGGAGCCACCATCCCTTTTGACATATCCACTGATACAAAGACAACCCTAAACCCTCAATCGGCGACAAGCTCCCCCGCCCCAATGATTGACACACATATTTCGGCAGCTCCCTGTAGTCCTCGAAACAAAAAATATTGTTGTAACCTAACTATTACTGTTTCATCGGTAAAACCGGAATCACCATACTGATCGTCCGTTATTAGGTTGAATTAGTATAATAGTTTAGAAAACATGTACCTTTGCTTTGTTTCTGACAAATTTTCGAGATATCTTTCTTGTAGTGGTGCTCTTGACTCAAAGAGAACCGCTAATTGCTGTTTGACCTGGTGTAATTGTGACTATGAATGTACTATTGATTGGGTAGTAGTTTAGATTGTCTGCCTGTTTTGGTTTGGTACAGAATCTTATAGCCCAAATGAAAAGCCCATAATAATTGGACCAACTTAATTAACCTTCATCATTGGTGTAGAACCCGACCCGACTCGTTTTATTTCTCCTCCTGCTTCGTTCCACACCTTTGTCGATTGATCTTGGCGCTCTGCAACTTTCTCGGCGCAAACATTCTCTTGACTGCCTCAAGTTTGATCTCCTCTTAATCGTAAGTTTTTTCATTAAATAGCATTCCTCATGATTGGTTTTAGTTTTCTTTTTGCTTCTTGATTTCGTTGCTACGAACTTTTAGGGTTTGCGATGCTTGTCCTTTGCGATAGCTCTGTCTCTTAGATTGTTCAAAGAAAGTCAATAGCTTAATAGATTAAGTATTAGATCTCTGAAAATTTGCAGCTTTGGAAGAATATTCTTGAACTCCTGCACGTAAGGTGTTTGACGATATTCCTCTGAGAACACTTCATTTTCCATCTTTTAGTTTACTTTTATTGAACAATAATTACATACCCATCTCCTTGTGAATGAGACTCAAAGCTACTTACAGGTCTCACTGTTTCAGAAGTAGCCATGGCAAAGCATCACCCTGATCTGATCATGTGCCGGAAACAACCCGGCATTGCTATCGGACGACTGTGTGAGAAATGCGACGGGAAATGCGTGGTTTGTGATTCTTACGTGCGTCCGTGCACTCTGGTCCGTATTTGTGACGAATGCAACTACGGGTCGTTCCAAGGCAGGTGTACTATATGCGGAGGGGTTGGGATCTCGGATGCTTATTACTGCAAGGAGTGTACGCAGCAGGAGAAAGACAGAGATGGTTGTCCCAAGATTGTCAACCTTGGGAGTGCCAAGACGGATCTTTCTATGAACGTAAGAAATATGGATTCAAAAAACGATGATCATCTAAGGGTTTTCCCGTTTGCTTCAATGTTTTGGATCTCTTATGCTTATGCCTGTTGCATAAAACTAATATGTATTGGGTATTAAAGCCAGACTTTATGCTTTCTTATTCTTGATAATCTAGACTTGAGTTGTCTTCATTTGACTTATCTTTGAGGGTGGTATTGGATTGAAGAATTTAAAAGAATTCAATTGAGGATATAAAAATAGCTTTTAAAATATTTTAAAGAATTTGGTAAGAATTTTAACATATTTATCTAATTCTGATGTTTTGGATTTTGAAAGAATTCAAATAAATTTGATCATATCAATTCCTCTAAATTCTATTCCTCTAAATTCTATGAATTAATCTTTTTACACAAAAATAAAAATTTATAAAACTTTGACAAACAAAAACTTTAATCATTTCTATTTTTATATAAAAGAAAAAATTATTAAAAAAAAAGTGAATAAATTTTTTGACTAATGAACAATAGTAATAGTGGGACAGATCATGTATGATTATGTAAATATGTAGCCCTTTAGGAATAATACAGTTTCACAAAAACATAAATTACAACATAAGATATTTTATAATCATTTATCTAAAAATAATAAAATATTTTTAAATTTATAATGAAAATTATGTTTGCAAATCTTTTATATTATAATGATTAATAATTTTGACGTATATATCTGATAGATAAAAAAGTATAAAGAATCATTTTCAAATTTCAATCTAAAGGCTCGGGATTGGTTCTTTACAATTTTTATGAATTTTTCCATTAAATTCCATTGAAATATAATTATTACAAAATCCACCAAAAATTGAATAACACAAACATTTAATAGAATTCGAAATTCACTAAATCCAATAACACAAGAATTGATAAGAAATAGTGAAATCCTTAATTGAATAACACAAGAATTTAATGGAAAGTTCCAGTCCTTTGAATTCATTTCAATTCTTAAATCCAATACCCCCACCTAGTGTCCAAATAGTCTCTGCTTCGTATTTGATTTCATCACACCACAATAGAAGTAGGTATGACTTGTTTTAATCACATTTGAATCTCATATCTTTGGTTGTTCGTTCATTTTAACAGTGACAATACAAAATTACTAAACTATACAAAATTAATGAAAACTGTGTGAGTTTTTTTTTTGACTTGACAAAATTTGTGCGAGTTTTTTTTTTCCGTCGACTTCTTTAGAAAGCCCAATGGATAAAGTATTACAAACATATTCAAAAATGTTTGACCCAACCAAGTCCATCCGACATAAAGATAAGGTTACATGCAAATACAAGATGAGACACATGGAACGTTTTAAGTCCAAAGAACAATTTTAATAGAATCGATACTGTTTCGTCGGAACGTTACTACTACGGCAACTCCAACTCATCTGGATTCTTAATCACTTCTCTAAAACTTGTTCCACACCTCAACTCCTTGACCCTTGTGGAAACTCCGCATATACATAAGCAAGCTTGATACCACTTCGCATATACATAAGCAAAGCTTGATACCACTTCGCATCAAAGACCTAAACTTTTCTAATCAAGAAGAGAAATCCAACATCCTATTGGAAACGGCGTATTGAAATCAGTTCAAGAGGAGAAGAACTAGTTTAAAAACTTTATTTAGGTTCGACCAAAATCAAATCAGAGAAAAGATAACAGTGATAAAACTCTGATTTGGTCGACCATATCACTACCAAAATCGCCTAACGAAACTGAAATCGCCATAGAGAAACGTTAATCAATCAAAAGATCGAAGTTATTTACAGACATAAAAAATAAAAGAGAAGGAAGGTAACCGGCAGCGAAAGCCACCAGCCACCATTTTCAACACTCAGATAAAACTCTATTCTTAGAGAGAAACTAGAGAAAATAGAGAGGCGAGAGAAAGAATTTTGACATCCATAATT
>CAJHQP010008191.1:0-28270 GCA_905132765.1 Moricandia arvensis
ATAGCTAAACCTATGACGCATCTGCGCAGTTCTGCATCTCTAAAAATCTCCATAATCACCAAATTTCTCCTGAAAGTACCTGAACCTGAGAATACTCTAAAACAAACATACTCCCAACACATATAATAGACTCTAAATAGGGCTGATATCATGACACAATAGTTTGTAAATATCAGGGTCTATCACTATTCCTGTGGTGAAAAGTCATCACTAGGGTTTTCGACTTTCTCGAGCACTGTGGCGTTTGCATAAGCGCTGGACATAGGAGCAGTCAACTGCTAGAGTGTGTTACCAACGTTGTTGTGAGCTGAAAGTTTTTCTTTCATATTTTCGGACATTGTTTTGATCAAGTGTTTTGTGGTTATGAGTTAGAGTAATTCTCACCCCTCCTTCTAGCGTCAAACTGTGGGAAACGAAATTCACACTGTCGATTTTAGTGAATGGAAGGAAAGCAAAGAAAACCTTACTTTCCTTGAGTTCCAGATTCTCTGCAAAAGCCAATGACAAGAAATCGAATAAACGCAGAAAATATGAAAAGATAACAAAATGAATTAAGAAAGTTTCTTTATTTCGAATTCTCGTAAGAGCATAGTGATTGTAACAACAGATTATAAAAGCTTCGGCCGCAAGAGCTGTAGAGAGTTTTCTAGTTCTAGCCACCTAAAACCATAAAACCTAGTTGAGTCGCATCTCAATAACAAGATACGAAAAAGATGAGAAAAAGCTCTTGATGATTTTGGGATGAACATTAAGGAAGGCTGCCTACGTACCCCTTTCGAGGATCAAGCCGAACGTAGTTCAATTAAAAGAGTAGAACAAGAGATCAAATTGATTATCCGAGTTCGTCTAGTAATCGAGTGCCAGTCATAGAAACCAAGCTTGTCGAGAGTATAGCCCAAGTTTTTCTAAGTGCAAAGAGTTCTAAGTCTAAAAAAAGTCTCCTCTGCTCCTCACCTTGCTCTTCTTTATATACAGCTCCAACTTAGGCCTTCTTCTTTTCCCGCCCTTGATTTGAATTTATCTCTTGCAAGATCTTTCCTTATCTTCTCGACCTCCAAGCTTATCTCGGAAACTTTGCATTATCCTCTTTCTCCATTTTCCTAATTCCAGTTGAGTAGACCATCACTGCATATGGGCTTATTCTCGAATTAAATCATAAGTGTTCTTTTATCGTGTTTTAGGTAGTTTCGAGCCATTCTACGACACTTATTTTACTATTATTCTCGGAAAAATTCATCGATTTATCCAAAATCATTTTTGTATGGTTGGTCTTATCAACCTAGCCGTATATGGACAAAGCGATGTTAAGCTAACCATTATCATTTTGACGATTGATTAAGATTTTTACGCAAAAACAAGTCTCACTCGTTTTTATCGTAAAATCTAAACGAAAACTCTGATTGATACGAAACAAAAACATTTTGATCTAGATTCAAAGGGCGAATACAAAGAAGGACATAAGTTAGAGTAAGATGGCTAAGAGGACTAGTAGGAGACTATGAGGCTGAGTAGGAGACCATGAGGCTGAGTAGGAGACCATGAGGCCAATTAGAGGACCATGAGGTCGAGTAGGATAGCCAAGAGGGCGACTAGAGGACCATGAGGGCGATAGGACTGGTCCAGGGAGTTAGAGGGTGATGAGCTTTGTTACCGGTCTAGTCGACCATGGGCGACTAGACGTTTGTACGTTTCTAGTCGCCCATGGGTGAGTAGACTTTGTCGAGGGTCTAGTCGCCGTGGGCGACTAATAGTTTGCACGCGTCTAGTCACCCGTGGGCGACTAATTGTTGCACGTGGGCGACTAATCGTTGCACGTGTCTAGTCGCCCATGGGCGACTAATCGTTGCACGTGTCTAGTTGCCCATGGGCGACTAATCGTTTCATGCGTCTAGTCCGCCCATTGGCGACTAAACTTTGTGGAGAGTCTAGTCGCCCATGGCGACTAGACATTCGCGTCTAGTCATCCCATGGGTGACTAGAATTTTCCGAGGGTCTAGTCGCCCATGGGCGACTAGACTTTGCGTGTATAGTTTCCCACGGGCGACTAGACTTAGAAGCGGCACGGTAGTTCCTTCGCTTGTACGTCTTGTTCCGCTAGTCAAAACGAGATAGACAGGTCGATGAGAAGTTTGGATACGATGGTCTATTTTTTTCTTTCTGACTTGAAAGAGAGACAATGTTTCTGCTGTAAAATTTAGACATTGGTTCCCATCGTGACCGTTTTTGACCCCAACAACGGAAGACTGTTTCGTAAGATTCATCATTTCTCATGAAAACCTTCCGCAAGAACATTTTTCCGATCATTTCATCTTTGGATAGAAATTATTTTATTCTTTTTCCGAGATGAAATATACGAAGTATGTTGTTGTATCCTCATACAAAGAGGTTTGTCTTATATTGTATAGTTTCTCTGACATTTTCAACTTATATTTTCTTAAAGCACAATTTTCTCAGAGGATTTTAGTCGTTGATTTTTCCATGATTGATTTTGACCCCAACAGCTTCTAACTTCCCATTATCTAACTAATCACTTGGCATCACTCGCGGTTGTTCCATACTAATATTTCGTAACCCTTTAATTTGTCTAGAGAAATTAATTTCTCAACCAGCTTCACTTGTTTCCCGACCATGGCTACTTGTCTATGTTATTTAGACTTAGTTTCTCATTCTCTGACACTTCCACTTTGGTTATCAGTTTCCCCGAGTACTTGATGAATTTCCCCAACAATCAAACAAGAACATGCACGACAAATCAAGAACCCTTAACCTTTCACCAGACATAAGATGTTACAACTACTTCTTTGGATTCATTGCTATTCTTTCTCTTTTCAATTTCTACCATTCGTTCGTCCTCCTTCTATAATCATGGTGTTGAGGTTTCATTTCCAATTCCAACACTTCCTCTTCTTCCATGGTTGTGTTAATCTTGTGCGAAATTCATATCTCTTCTCCTTCTCGTCTTAATCTTGGTACTTCAGTCTTTATTCATATCCCGTACTTCATACATCCATTCAATACTACTGCTTTACTTCATTGTCCCTTTATGTTTCTCGTGGTCCCATTCTTTCGTTCGATGAAGATGTTGTTGGCTGAACTATGGATACTTTTGATCGAGTATCTTTCTCATGGGTTTTCCTTGAGTCAGCGTTTCTTTAAAAATACAAGCTGATGATTTGGTAACCTCTTTTCGTGAACGTTATCAACGTTTACTAGTCCTCAACCATCTTGAAACATTCATCTCTTATTCCCCATCACTCTTTTGCTAGCCCTGACGTTTGTTACTTCCCTTTTGTTTAACGATACTCTACATCCATTACTGAAACTTCATCCGCCTTTGTTTCTCAACAAGCTTCAATGGCTTATAAAAACAACTCTATGTGAATTTTCTAGAAAATTTCCTCATCGTTTCTTAGCGCAATGTTGTTTCCCTGAAGACTTGTATTCTTAGGATCCTTTACTTTTTAGTTCGCCTTCCTTCTATCTGCTGCATTCTGTTTGAATAGGTGGTCAACTAACATATTTGAAGGTAACACCCCTGATCTGAAAAGTTAACTTGATAGACCGGACAAAAATTAAACAAGAACATGCAAGATCAACAATGCCAACTTAAACTAGACCCAAGTTGCTACTCTCAAATACACATGTTCTCCTATTCCCAAAATGACCTTCTATTATACTGATCATCGTCATACTTCTGGAGGTATTACCTGTATGGTTCTAAGGTGCATATATACGCAGATCATAAGAGTTTGAAATATATCTTCAATCAGACGGATCTAAATCAAAGGCAGAGGCGATGGAAGGAGTTAGTGGCTGACTACAATCTTGATATAGCTTACCATCATGGTAAAGAAAATCTGGTTGCAGACACACTAAGTAGAAAAATACCGAACCTGGCCATAGCAAGCGAAGAGAAGACTCTTGCCCAGATGCTAGGGGACTTGGACATTAATGACCTCACCATCGACCAAGACACGTATGGGTTAGAGGCAGTGGGTAAGGTGGATGATATAGCCTATTTATGACGAGTTTCAGGCCATTTTATAGGCTCTATTTAGTGTGTCTTGTCTATGTTTTAAGGTCTTTACAGGTTCATGTACGTTTTGGAGATATATGGAGATACTTGGAGCTTTTAAAGTATTTAGAGGAGAATAATCCGTATCTGATCATTGAGAGAGTCGAAGTACAAGACTGTCGTCGATCGACGACACTACCTAGGCGTCGACCGATGTTACATGACCAAGATCGATCAATGCTGAACACTTGACATTGAGCGATGACCAATCGCAGACAGCCGATTTCAACCCAAGTTAGAGACAAGACACAAGATTACAAGATTACCCCTGGACAAGTTTTGACCTAGATTTTAGGGTTTAATATTTATACTTTATGTATACACCAGAGTATGGGGGCAAGTGTATGTGGGCAAGTGCGTGTGTGCGCCCCAGCATTCCATTATAGTTTTAGGATTTATTTAGGGGAGAAGATTCATAACTCCTTAGGGAGATTTGTATTGGAATCCCAATATTTTATCTATGCATTATATTCAGATTATTATTTCTACTTTGATTATGTCTGAAGAGTTACAAACTAGATTTAGGGTTGAATGATAGCAATCATGGATTATCCCAAAAGTAGGATTGCTAAGTTAAGTTAATATCCATCAATTGAGTTGTGCTTAATGCTTGCATTCTAGGATCTCGAAAGTAGGACATGAACGACATACGAGAGTACGTTTTGTGCCATAATAAACTCCATTGAACTAGGTTGTTAGGCGCATGCGAGAGCTGGTCTAATTAGTTTGGTGAACATATCAAATCTCGTTCACACTTTCTTCTAATTTCATCGTCGATCGACATCAGGCCTTAGCCGTCGATCGATGGTCTTTCCTTTTGCTTGCATACAAGAGTTGGAGTTAAAAGGGTCAAAATAGTTAATATTTGAGTTCTATAATATTTACATATACTTGCTTCTTATTCCCTATAATTCACTAATCTTGAAAACCCTAGATCTAGCATATTTACATTTGCATCTAGTTAATCTATTATCATATTCCCATATTTACATTATTAGCATATTTCCATATTGCATCTACACCTTCCAATAAGGAATATTTCCTTAAACTGATTACTTGTTACCAATATATATACTCACCTAGCTTAGACTTTAGAAATAAGAAATCTATTGTGTGCCATTTTCTCTGTTGATTCGATACCTAAGTACTACTGACGTGGGTGTGTTTTGATGTTCTAATAGGGTATAAATAACCTGAACAAACAACTGTCAAATTAACCCTTAATCCTAACACACAAAATAGTACACTTGTCAAGAGAGATCAAGTGTAGTACTTAGTGATCGAATCCACAAAGAAAAATGGAACACAATAGATTTCTTATTCCTAATGACTAAGCTAGGTAACTATATATATTGGTAGCAAGTAATCATGTCAAAGAAATATTCGTTATTATAAGGTATAGATGCAATATGGAAATATGCTAATAATGCATATATGGAAATATGTTAATAATGAAAATATGGAAATATGCTAATAAATTAACTAGATGCAAATGTAAATATGCTAAATCTACGGTTTTAGGCAATTGGATTATAGAAGATAGAAGTTTAGGGTATTTAATCATGGAACTCGATATCTAATGTAAAATACACCAGCTCTCGCATGAGCGTCTAATCTATTGACTAAGTTCAATGTCTCAGCTCTCGCTTGTTGACACGGAATGACCATCGATCGATGGCAATGATCATGCGTCAATCGATGGTTTCTTGAGTCAAGTGTTATGACCTAATTCAATAATTTCACTAGATTAACTAAATCAACTCTCGTTTGTTTCTAGCAACCTAGATCAACAGAATAGATTCTTGTAGTAGACCATGCTCTCGCTTGCGCCTAACTATCTTATTATCAGGTTTCTAGTTAGCTACTCTAGAACACAAGAAACAAACACAATTATATTAATAGATCTAATAATGACCCTAAAAATTCTATTGTTTGGCTAATCCTTCAGTACCATTAATAAACTCTAAATCTTGTTGGTAAACTACTAGGGTTTCAAAACAAATGTCCCTTAGGAGTTATGAATCTTCTCCCTAAATAAATCCTAAAACTATGGTGAGGTGGTGCACACTTAGCCCCCTCACTCACACACTTTCTGCACCTTGCACCAAAAACCTAGCACACACCAGCACACTTCCTCTAGTGCAATACATAAAGTATACATATAAAACCCTAAAGTCTAGATCAAAACTCGTCCAAGGGTAGTCTTTTTATCTTGTGTCATTTTTCTAACTTGGGCTTGAAAATCGGTTGTCTACAAATTAGACATCGACCGATGGCCTATGTGCAACATCGATCGATCTGGTCATGTAACAACGGTCGACGCCATCGTTGTATCATCGATCAATGGTAATCTTGTACTTCGACTCTCTCAATGATCAGCCACGGATTATTCTCATCTAAATGCTCCAATAGCTCCAAGTATCTCCATATATCTCCAAAACGTACTTGGACCTGTAAAGACCTCAAAACATAGCCTAGACACACATAACAGACCCTAATTAGAGTCTATAACATGGTCCTAAAACTGGTAATAAATAGGCTATATCAACTCCCCAAGAATTAGCCTTTTGCTTGTCCTCAAGCAAACAAGCCTGTGAAAAGATGTTTTTGAAAAGCGAAGACTCACATGTTGTCTAAGTATAACTGTCACCATACTTTATTGCAACCACATCCTATCAAGCCAATCACAGAGAAACTTTATATACCATATCCTAGTATAGCAACCAAATCCATTCTACCAAGAACTTAGCAAATACTAGTATGACTCACCCCTCTACTTATTTCATTTCATAGCATAAAATAAAAGACATGCTTTACCTTGAGAGTATTGATCAAGGGACACATGGACTCTTACCTCTACAAGTATCTGAACACAGAAGCCCTAATGGTTTTTGCCACCAGATCCTGTTCACTTCTTTTTGACCTTTTTATCTCTTTCTA
Source organism: Moricandia arvensis (assembly GCA_905132765.1). Lineage (NCBI taxonomy): Eukaryota > Viridiplantae > Streptophyta > Magnoliopsida > Brassicales > Brassicaceae > Moricandia > Moricandia arvensis. The sequence continues at coordinate 7,016 of CAJHQP010008191.1, forward strand.
GGATCATATGAATCATGCTTTAATGGTTGTAGCCACCAAATCATGTTCAAATCCTTTTTTAATCTGAAGGGGAGAGAGAGGGAATCAGAAGCACACATAATTTTACCTTCCAGACTTGCAGAAGAAATCAGATCCAATGTATACCAAATCCCAAAGCAAGCAAATAATGTCATGATTAGTGTTGGAAATCAGTTTTGGTTCCTCCAAGCTTTCTACGCAAGTGTGATATAGTGGCAAGATGATCCACTTTGGTATCTCTAGTTATCTCTCCAAACAACCTTCTAAACATGGTACTTATAGTATGGTTAGTCAATAATAAATCTTTATCAGATTCCTCTTCTTGACTCAATAAAACTTTGTGAAAAACTTATATAGATATAAATAACACTCAAAAACAATCAAATAGCATTAGCAAACCTCCCCCATACTTAAATTACACTGTCCCCAGTGTAATATGCCTCGGATTGGTTAGAAAAATTAGATCATAAGTAATTAGCTTAAGTATAAAACTCGATACCTCTCTCTGTAAGAAAGCGTCAATCAATGGTCGGTCAATGATCGATGCTAAACCTGTAAGTTCCTATTTCTTATAAAACTCAAAATAAATCACAATATCAATAATACCTCCCGAGACTTAAACAACACTATCACCAGTGTTATACAGTCTGACATTTGGGAAGAAATAAATCAAAAGGACCAAATTTAACAAAGAAAAACGATATACTTGCTCGTTCGTGGTGACCATCGATCGACACAGTTAAGTTCCTGTTGATCGATGTGATGGTACTTCATCGATCGACAATGATCAAGTGTCGGTCGATGCTCTATGCAGACTGTCTTCCTCGGTGTTTTTTTTTTCTCTTTTTTAAGAAATAATTACGAAAGTTAGTAATAAATAAAAAATAAAAAATAATTAAAACTTACTAAACATTGGGTTGCCTCCCACTTAGCGCATGGTTATAGTATTAATCTTGACGTTCTGAAATTTCTGACTAGAAAGGAGGTTTATCAACACTTGGAAAACAAGTGTCTACATCTTCTTTGCTCTTCTGAAACCATGTACCAATGAAATTTTTTGACATCCTCATCTCCTTTGGTTTTCTCGTTCTTTATGATCTCCTTAGTAACATCCACTGAATGCATCTTCTTTGTAGATTCTCAATACCGCGCTGGAGCATTCTAAGTCTGGCAGCTGTAATGTCTGATATCTCTTCCAATTTCTGAAAAATATCTTATTTCATCAGGCTCTGAGAAAAAGAAATTTCATTGAACCTATCCCCTAAGTGGTGTTCTGCTGCGGTCTTCTGTCTGTCGAACTCAGTATCGATCGATGGCAAGGTGTTGCCGTCGATCGATGTCAATGTATCTGGTCTACTCGCATGCTGTCTCTGAACAGCATCCATCTCTTGCTTCATGTCATCCATGCGTTTAGTCAAATTGGTACGGCATCTATCAATATGATAGTAGACATCATCAAGCCTCATGTAGAAATCATCCAGTGACATCTCTTGAGCTTTGTAGATCTCATGCACAATATCATCAATCTCTGCTCTTCTGTATGTTTTGTGCTTCTGCTCCCTTGCTGTCGATCAATGCTGTACCTGTGCGTCGATCGATGGCTTTTGCTCCAAAGAAGTTTCCTGATCGTTCAGCTATTAGAAGGACGTCTGCTACATCTTTCTTTGGTAGAGTTAGAATTCTGCCATAAAGATCTCGTGCACGTCCTTCTACATCTCTGAAATTCCAAACTCATCGGGTCTGAGATAACTAGTTTCTGTTTCTTCTTGTCCAAGTGAAGGGTCTGGGTTACATTTGATGTCGTTTGATGGCCAAGGTAGGCCTATTGTTTATGCTGGATTGCCTACTCTCGCGTCCATTACCCAACCAGCTTCATCCTTATTGTAATATGAATCATATTCTTCGTATGCTTCATCATATCCTTGGCATGCCCAATTTGTGTCGATCGATGGTCTATGGTTACTGCCGATCGATTCTCGATAATCAGACCTGTGCCCAAAAAGGTTTCCAGCTCCTTTGGCCATTGGAAGTATATCCGCTACATCTTCCTTCGTGAAATTTAGAATTTTGCCATCCATACCTCTTGCGTGACCATCTGGATCTCTCATAATACTGAAACTCATCTGGTTGTAGATAACCAGCTTCTCTGTCGCGTTCTTCTGCTGAATCAGATTCGGTTTCTGCTTCGTGCTCTGTATCCATCGATGGCGTGTGGTTGCCGTCGATCGATGTCGATTTCCCCGATTCATGGAAAACATTAAAAAATCCAGCCTCTTCCATAGCAAGCCATCGGTACTCGATCATCTCTTCTTCTCTGTATTTGTCATCGTATTCGAGGTGGGCTGGGTTGTAATTGTAATCATCATGGTGGTTGTTGATCGGTTCTGGTTATGGGTGTCGATCGATAGTGAAGGGTGGGTGTCGCTCGAGTGTTGACTTGCAGGAATGTCGATCGATGATAGGGGTTGGGTGTCGATCGATGCTCCATCTACTGATTCCTCATTGCACTGGTAATCGCAGAAGTATGTGGCCACAAACCTCTGCATCATTTCGATCAGGGTAGCCTTGTTGTTATCTTTGACAGGTTCATAAAGATATTTTTATCAATTAGAGATATATACAACCTGTTTGATTGCATGTCCGCATATGGCTCCCACAGTAGCCATGAATGCTCTACCAAGTAGTAGCGAAGAGTTCCAATCTATCTTGATGTCCATCACATGAAATTCTACTGGGACTAGGATGTTGTTGGTCTGCACTGGAACATCTTTTACCATCCCTCCCGGGTTCACTATTGAGCAGTCTACAAATGTGAACGAATCGTTAAAGTGTTCCACTCTTAGGTTCAGCTCCTTTGCCATACACTTTGGCATAATGCTCACTGAAGATCCAGTGTCGCAGAGGAAGTTAGGGTATTTTTTTCCTTTGATGAAGCATGTAATCACAAACTTCCCCAGGATCACTTTTCTTTTTCAAACAGGTTCTCTGCTTCATCTTCTCTCTGAGGTGATTGAACATGGTTTCTATGTCATCATCTGTTTCCCTTGTTCACCTGAAACACATCCACAATTTGTGAAGAGTGTATGATACCTGATGGTCCTGTCAATATGAAGAGTGTATGATCAAGTTCAGACTTCCTGAATCCCCTCCCATTGAGATTTGTACTCAGCTTCATGTACCATGCTCTAGGTGATTGCTTTAACCCATAGATTGACTTCTTCAACCTCAATATGTTTCCTGGCTTTAAAAGACCTTCAAGACCTGGCGGCGGGAAGCATATACACTTCTTCTTCTAGCTCACCTTTCAGAAAGGCATTCTTCACATCCATCTGCCACAAGTCCCACTCAAGATTGGTTGCAATAGACAAGATAATCTGAATGGTATGAAGCTTGACAACTGGTGAAAAGGTATCAATGTAATCCTCTCATAAGTTTGAGTAAAGCCTCGAGCAACAAGTCTGGTCTTTCGCCTATCTATCTCTCCATTTGGTAAGAACTTGATAGTGAAGATCTACCTGCTTGAAACAGCTTTCTTCCCCTTTGGTAGCTCACTCTCATACCATGTCTCATTCCTGATCATAGCACCAGCTTCATCAGCTACAGATTCCCTCCATTCCTTCTGCATCATAGCCTCTTCATAAGTACTCAGAACATAGCTTTCATCCAAACTAATCATGAAGGCATAATGCTCTTCTGGAAACTCAGCAAACAAACATACAGCTTGACTAGGATGTGCAACAGCTTGAGCATTGTAATACACTCTGGTATTTACCCAGTTTGATGGATCCTTCCTCACTCTTGTGCTTCTTCTCAATGGTTGAACCTGAACCTTAGCCTGAACCTTTGTTTCTGTTTCATTAATCTCTCCTTGATCATGAAACTCTTCTTGCTCATTTCCACTAGACTGAGCCAAATTCTTTGCTTCTTGTGTCACATCTTGATCATGATGATGACCTGAATCCTCTTGGTGCTGCTATTGCACTCCTGATTGAGGCTCATTTTCCCCCTCATGATCAAGATGGGTTGTTCTTTCAGATTCTCCATCTTGACCATAAGGAGGAGTGCTTCTTCTTATCTCCTCATCCTGGGACATCACCCCAAGCTTCTCCAATAAGATCCTCAGATTCATTGCCTTGTCTCTTGGTTCTTGAGACACATCTTCTAAGTCCTCCCATTTCTTCTCCTCATAATACCCTTTTGACTCCATGAACTTAACATCTCTAGAAACCAACATTCTCCTTGTTTATGGATCATAGCACTTGTACCCCTTCTGAGTTACTGAGTAACCGATGAACATAGCTTTAATGCTGTTCACATCCAGCTTGTTTATCTGTTCTCCTGGAACCAAGACATAACAAAGGCACCCAAAGACTTGCAGATGATCTATGTATGGCTTGGTCTTGTTCAACCCTTTAAAAGGAGACTGATTCCTCAAGACCTTAGTTGGAATCCGATTGATGAGATAGCATGCAGTCTGAACAGCATCACTCCAAACACGTCTTGGGACATTAGCATGGTACATCAGGGATCTGGCAACCTCCATTATGTGCCTATTCTTCCTCTCAGCCACCCCATGTAAGGACAACTGGTCAGATCCACTATCCCATGTTTAGCCAAGTGACTCTTGATGGCATGACTGGTGTACTCACCTCCATTATCTGATCTTAGTACCTTCACAGTAGCATTGTAATGGTTAGTCACATATGCTTGGAAGTTTACAAAAGCATCTAACACTTTATCCTTATATAGAAACAATGTGATCCAAGTATACTTAGACTTCTCATCTATGAATGTCACAAAATACTTCTGGTTGCCCTAGACACACATGGAGATGTCCACTCATCAGAGTGAACCAGATCAAAGCAATTCTCATATATAGTCTCTAATGTTGGAAAACCAGTCATACAATGCTTACCTAAGATGCATGTCTCACACTCCAAACAATTGAATGACAAAGCAGGTAAAATCAGTTCAATTGCACGAGTATGATGGTGTCCCAATCTAGCATGCCAAATAATGCTATCAATTATATCAGTAGCACTATTTAAGCAAACAAAATCAAAGGGTTTAGAGAGCTTAGTCGTTTGAAGATGGTAGTGCTCATTCCTACTGTCTCATCTGCCAATAACTTGTCCAGGCTTTAGGTCTTGAAACTCAACTTCATTTGGCCTGAATACCACTTGACAATCAAGATCAATAGTTGCCATTTTCACTGATATCAGGTTAGATGTGAACCAAGGCAGATAGAAAGCAGCTGAGTCCTTTTCAAACAGCTTCAGATTTCCAATCCCGTGTATTGGGATTCTACCACCATTAGCTATCATGACACTCCATGTGGTATCCTTAATATCACTCATCAAACTCCTCTCACTGATTATATGATGGCTTGCTCCAGAATAAATTATGATTGGTTTAAAGGCACTGGAGTGTCTACGTGGCTTCTTGGTTGTAACCATAGCTTGGATACTCTCAATGAGGGTATCCCATTCCTTCCTGGTGATATCATCAGCTCCTGCTATCTTCTGTTCCCTCACTATCATACTTCCTTTCAAAGATTCACCCTTATAAGTAGAGTATGAGCACTTCCCTTAATGATCTGCTGCGCATCCTTCTTAACCAAACTCATATCCAGGCTGTTTCCTAGACAGACTAATCTTCCTCCAAAATGTTCCCTTAGCTCTCCTAGCTACAGACAGTTTCCTTAACCGTCTCTGATTATAACTTCTACCATTCTTCATACAGTTTAGATTCTTGTTCTTATCACACCTCTTATGACCACCTTGTTCCCTTTGAACAAGTTCACAAACATCATGTACAGCAGGTAGCTTGTCTTTTCTAAGTATACTCCTGATTATCTGACCATAACACGAGTTTAAACTCACTAGAAGGCTAAAGACTACATCTTGTTCCAGCCTCTCTTGTAGACCTTCCAGATCTGATGTGCTTGGTCTCAACACATTCAACTCCAACCATAAGAACCTAAGCTTTCCCACATGCTGATTGAACTCGTCCTCTTCTTGTTTCAAGTCACTGATAGCTTTCTTAACCCCTCATCAGATTGTACTTGTTCCCATAAGCTTCTTCAAGACTCTCTCATAACTTCTTTGCGGTTCTACACTGTTTGTAGACCTCCAAATCGAGAGACCCATGGATGATCTCAAGTGTTTTATTGTCTTCTTGAACCCACTTATCTTCATCCTCCAGACATCTTTCTTACCTTCTTCAGTAGCCATCTCTTCTAAAGCTTCACCTTTATATGACTACTCCACAATCCACAGATTTCCAAAGTTGTTTCAACGAATCTAGACCATAACCCATAGTTTTCTCCTTCAAGCATCACTGGAATAATAGATCTGTGCTTCATTTCAATTTTAAAATCGTTGGTTTCCATCAGGAACTCGCCAAACTAAGCCAAAAAATGAAGAACGTCACTCAAGATGAAATAACCCAGATTTTTCGAAAACAAACCCAGAAAAATGAAGAACACTCAAGAACAAACCCAGATTTTGTGAAAACACACTCACCCCTTTGAGTAACCTTTCTCTGATACCATAAACACTTTTTTGTTTTATTAAATGTGAAATAAAGATTGAGAAAGATTAAGATTGTTTGTAAGAGATTAAGAGAGAATATAGAGAGAATAGAGAGAGAGAGTCATAACGCTCCATATTATTGCTTGGGATCATGAGTACATCATATATATAGGAAGAGCGAAGGCAGATACTAGGGTATTTCGAAACCTAGAAGCATGTGGAGTCAATGGACATGCTGGAGTCTCTTTGAATTGCGTGGCCGAGATTGGTCACAAGCTTTCACCTTTCCAGCACCAAACCTTATCCAAACAGCCTTTCAGATCTTCCTTATCTCCTTGGACGCTTTTCTATGCCAAGAGGATCCAAGGTAACTCCCCAAGATTTAACTTACTTACCTTCATCCAGAAAGGGTGAAACTCCAAAGTTATTGTAATAAAACCCTCCAAAGTTACTGTGGTAAAAACTTCTTGGTCTTCATCTAAACAGACACTAGGGTATCCTTCAATAGCAATGCAGTAGCTCACCCTATCCAAGCAACCTGTTATTTGGCTAGTTATCCACAAGAGCATGTGGTGTTCATCAGCAACCTGGATCAAGAATACATTCCAAGGACCTATGAAGAGGCAATGAAGCTGGATGAGTGGAGAGATTCAGTTGAAGATGAAATTGGTGCCATGATCAAGAATAATACTTGGTATGAAACTGAGCTTCATAAAGGAAAGAAAGCAATAACAAGTCGCCTTCTCTTCACCATCAAGTACCTGGCTAATGGAAAGCCAGAAAGAAAGAAGACAAGGATGGTTGCAAGAGGATATACTCAAGTCTATAGAGAAGACTATATGGATACCTTTGTACCAGTAGCTAAACTTCACACAATAATGATTCTGCTCTCCTTGGCAGTCAACTTAGAGTGGGACTTATGGCAGATGAATGTCGAGAATGCCTTTCTCCAAGGAGAATTGGAGGATGAGGTTTACATGAGACCGTCCTGGTATGGAAGACTTTGTCAAACCAGGGAATGTCCTGAGATTGAAGAAGGCTATCTATGGATTGAAGCAGTCTCCAAGGGCCTGGTATCACAAATTAAGTATAACCCTCAATGGAAGAGGGTTTGAAAAATTAAAAGCTGATCATACTCTCTTCACCCTCAGAAGCAAGCAAGGAATGATGGTGATTCTAATCTATGTAGATGATATTATCATCACAGGAAGTGACAAGGAAGGGATATAGACATGCCGCTCTAAAGAGGGGCTCTTCCTATCTCAAAGAAAGTACACACTTGATCATTTAAATGAGGCAGGAAAGCTTGGAGGAAGAATTGCCAAGACACCACTTTAAGAAGGGTACAAGGTCTTGTGTGAGGGGGAGTTTGAAGGTGAGCCATTTGGAGACTTCAAGCTCTATATAAGAATGGTTAGGAAGTTGATCTATCTCACCATCACAATGCTAGACATCTGCTTTGCGATGAGCCAAGTCAGCCAGCATATGCGAACACCTAAAGTTCACCATTGGAACATGGTAAAAAGGATCTTGAGATATCTAAGGGAAGATCCGGGTCAAGGTGTATGGATGGGATGCAACAAGAGCACATAGATTGTGGGATATTGTGATGCAGATTGGGCTTGGTGATAGGATTGACAGAAGGTCTACAACAGGCCATTGCACCTTTATTGGAGGCAACTTGGTCACTAGGAAAAACAAGAATAGAATAGGTGGTATCATGTTCAAGTGATGAAGCTGAGTATAGGGTAATGAGGAAGCCTACAAGTGAGTTCATCTGGATCAAGAATTTGCTTACAGACTTGAGTGTAGAGACAACATCACCTATCACAATGCACTGTGATAACCATGCGGCCATACATATAGCATCAAAGTCAGGCTTTCCTGAGAGGACAAAACAAATAGAGGTGGATTGTCACAAAGTGAGACAGGCAGTGGAGCAGAAAATTATTCTACCTTGCTACACAAGAGGTGAAGATCCACTAGCAGATATCTTCACTAAGGGAGCAAGCACCAAAGTTTGTGAGTCCATCCATCCAAGGTTAGGACTTATAGAGTTGCTAGATCATGTTCCGCTTAGCTATGAAGTACCTACTCTTTTTCCTTTGTATGGTTTTGTCCCATTGGATTTTCCATACAAAGGTTTTAATGAGGGGTGTCTTCATAGTTCCAAGCTTAAACATATGTTATGGCTAAGCTTGAGGAGGAGTATTGACACAAAGACATAAAAAGGATGAAATAAAGAAAGGATTAGCATCTGGTTGAGTTAACATATTCAAATTTATACGAGCTTGGAAGATATGGTACTCCGTACATACTTGCAACTCAATCTACGGCTCAACCTAACTTACCTTGGAAGCCAAGGGAAGTTCAAACTCTCCCAGATCAACCTCATAAAGTCAATGAAACTTTGGAAGCTTGTCTGAGGAAAGAATGGTATTTAAATGGGAATATCACATGTTCCACTTAGGGTGTGGACCGTTTGAGAGATGTCACTGTCCCTTGGCCAGACCACATTTATTTAATTTTTCCTTCTTGTCTTGTTGCACCAAGTTAGTCTATTTATATTGTATGCCTCAGACAAGAATTAATCAAGGGAAATTGATCTTTCCTTACTCTCTCTCTCTCTCAATCTTGTGCCGAGTTTCACCCTTCTCTCTCCCGGATCTCTATTGCTCTCTTGACTTTCCAGAAGTAACAAGGGTCCTTGGGGCTCTTTGGAGGAAAGGAGGAGCTTACTTTAGCTATCAAGCTGAAGGGCCTCAAGCGAACAAAGCCAATAAGTATGAAGACCGAAGGTGTAATGGTAACTATGAGGATAGGAGGTTCAATAGAAGTTGTGATCACTGCATGAGACATGGTCACAAGAAGAGTTAGTGCTGGATCCTCCATCCTCACCTCAAACTGGCTAAGTTCATGAAGGATAAGGAAGCAAAGGCCAACATGACTTATGGAGCAAGTGATCAACATGGTGCTGGTACCTTAAGCCGTCCAAATGAAGCAGCGAGTCGTGAAGGAGGGGAGAACAAAGCTCTGGTGACCTACACTGCCCACCAGACAAATCAACCAACCAGACCAAGTGAGCATGAGTTCATCCGGTGATCAGAAATGGATGCTCTCATCAAAATGCTCAAGGATAATGGTAACAGTTTTGGTAATGTCACTGGGTATTCTTTTGGTGCATCTAAGTTTGCTAGGAGCATTGATCAAACTAATAATGCTTATACTCAATCTAGTAGGATCATTGGACAATCTCACACTGCTCATAACATGTTTAAGCCTTTGATAGTTGATTCTAGTGAATCTCATCATATGATTAGTGATACTAGTCTTATTAGAGATATAGAACCTTCCATTGGACATTTCATGATTGCTAATGGTGATTAGAATACTAGTTAGAGCATAGGCAAATTGAAACTATTTGATAAGGAATCTAGAGCCTTTTACATGTCTGAGTTTACATCACATCTACTCTCTGTCAAGAAGTGTACCCCTGATTGAATTGCAATGTTATATTTGGTCCTAACAATGTGAAGCTTCAACATATTGAGAGCAATAGGTTGATAGGGCAAAGGGTGACAAAAGGAGACCTTTACTTACTTGAAGAACTTACTTCTCTGCCTGATCATAAATGCTCTTTTACTACTGCTTCTGCTTTTGTTTTGAATAAGAATGTTTTATGGCATGATAGACTAGGACACCCTCATGTTAGAGCTTTGAACTTAATGATTCCAGGTGTTGTGTTTGAAAATAATGATTCTGAAGCTTGTATTTTAGGAAAGCATTGTAAGATTGTGTTTCACAAGTCCCAAACTATCTATGATCATTGCTTTGATTTAATTCACTTGGATGTTTGGACTTCCCCTTGTTTGTCTAGAGAGAATCATAAATATTTTCTCACATACATAGATGAGAAGTCTAAATACACCTGGATAACCTTGATTCCATCTAAAGATAGGGTGCTTGATGCATTCAGAAATTATCAAAACTATGTAACTAACCATTTGAATGCCAAGCTTAAAATTTTCAGATCAGACAATAGTGGAGAGTACACCAGTCAAGCATTCAAGTCACACCTATCTTAGCATGAAATACTTGATCAAACAATCTGCCCTCACACTCCTCAACAGAATGGTGTGGCAGAGAGGAAGAACAAACATCTCATGGAGGTTGCAAGGTTCATGATGTTTAAAGTAAATGTCCCAAAGAGACTTTGGAGTGATGTTGTTGCTACTGCTTGTTACCTTATCAACAGAACTCCAACCAAGATTCTTCATGATAAATCACCATTTGAGATTTTGAACACGTATATACCAACCTTAGAACATCTCCGTGTCTTTGGTTGCATATGATTTGTTATTAAACCAGGAGAGCTAAGGAACAAGTTGGAAGCAAAAAGTACAAAAGGCATGTTCATTGGGTACTCGCCAACTCAGAAAGGGTACAAGTGTTATAATCCAGTAACCAGAAGGGTTCTAGTGTCAAGGGATGTCAAATTTGTAGAAGAAAGAGGGTTCTATGAAGAGAAGAATTAAGTAGAATTGAAGGAATTAGCTTATGATAAGGCAGCTAATTTGAGGATCATCCTAGAGAGTCTTGAGATCAATCTGTACCAAGATCCAAAGGTTGGAGGAGGACATCATCAAGGTCCCCCCACAACATATGAAGATGGTCAAGCACCCCACCTCGACCATGAGGGGGGGGGGGGGGGAATGAACATGGAACTACCACCAACCAAAAAGAAGAAGGTTCAGGTTCTCATGATCAAGGTGTGGATCAAGGAAATGGAGAAGAAGAAATTGGGAATGTGGAATAAGAAGAAGAAGAGGTCGAGGAGGATCAACCAGAAGTTCAAATTCAACCCTTAAGAAGAAGGACAAGGATAAGGAACCCTTCATCAAATTAGGTAAACACCAGAGTATACTACAATGCTCAGGCCGTCGAACACCCATCCCAAGTATCTTGCTCACTGGCGTACTATATGGAAGAATATTGTGCTTTCATGATCAACTTGGATGAGAGTTTTGTCCCAAAATCTTATGAATAAGCACTAAAGGATCCTTTGGGCTCTTTGGAGGAAAGGGGGAGCTCACTCTAGCTAATCAAGCCGAGGTACCTCAAGCAAACAAGGTCAACAAGTATGAGGATAGGAGGTTCAATGGGAACTGTCATCATTGCAAGAGACATGGTCATAACAAGAGCTAGTGCTGGATTTTCCATCCAATCTCAAGCCGGCTAAGTTCATGAAGGACAGGGAAGCAAGGCCAATGTGACATATGGAGCAAGTGATCAACAAGGAGCTGGATCCTCAAGCTGCCCAAATGAAGCAGAGGGTGGTGAAGGTGGTGACAACAAAGCTCTGGTGACTTACACTGCCCAACAAACCAATTAACGATCAGGCCAAATGAGCTTGAGTTCATCCGACGATCAGAAATGGATGCTCTCATCAAAATGCTAAAGGATAATGGTAACACCTTTGGTAATATTAGTGGGTACTCATTTGGTGCATCTAAGGTTGCTAGGTCCTTTGATCAAACTGATAGAACTTATACTCATTCTAGGATGCTTGGTCAATCTCACACTGCTCATAACATGTCTAAACCATTGATAGTTGATTCTGGTGAATCTGATTATATGATTAGTGACACTAGTCTTATTTGGGATATATAACCAGCCACTGACATGTCATGATTGCTAATGGAGATAGGATACCAATTAAGGGTGTAGGCAAGCTGAAATTGTTTGAATGATTCTAAAGCCTTTTACATGCCTAATTTTACATCAAATTTGCTTTCAGTCCAAAAGTGCACCACTAATTTACACTGTAATGTTATCTTCAGTCCTAATTATCTGAAGCTTCAGGATATTGAAAGCACTCGGTTTATTGGGCAAGGGGTGACAAAAGGAGACCTTTATTTACTTGAAGAGCTTAGTTCTCTTCCTGATCATAGATACTCATTTACCAACTGATTCTACTTCTGCTTTGAATAAGAATGCTTTGTGGCATGCTAGACTAGGACATCCTCATGTTAGAGATTTAAGTTTAATGGTTCCAGGTGTTGTGTTTGAAAATAATGAATGTTAAGCGTGTACCTTAGGCAAACAATTAAGACTGTGTTCAATAAATCAACAACTATCTATGATCACTTCTTTGATTTAATTCACTCTGATGTGTTTGTCTAGGGAGAGCCATAAATACTTTGTTACATTCATAGATGAGAAGTCTAAATACACCTCGATAACCTTGTTATCATCTAAATATAGGGTGCTTGATGCATTTAGAAACTTTCAAAACTATGTGACTAACCATTTCAAGGCCTAGCTAACAATTTTTAGATCATATAATGGGGGAGAGTACACGAGTCAAGCCTTCAAGCAACACCTATCTCAACATGGAATTCTTCATAAAACAAGCTGTCCTTACATTCCTCAACAAAATGGCGTTGCAGAAAGAAGAACATGCATCTTATGGATGTTTCTAGGTCCATGATGTTCCAAGCAATTGTACCAAAGAGGTTCTGGAGTGATGTTGTTGCTATTGCTTGCTATCTCATCATCAGAACCCCAACCAGGATCCTTTAAGATCAGTCACCATTAGAGGTTTTGAACAAGAATATACCAAATTTGGATCACCTACGAGTCTTTGGTTGTGTATGCTTTGTTCTAAAACCAGGAGAGTTGAGGAACAAGTTGGAAGAAAAGAGCACTAAAGGGATGTTCATTGGATACTCACCAACTCAGAAGAGATACAAGTGCTATGATCCCACAACCAGAATAGTTCTAGTATCAAGGGATGTGAAGTTTTTGGAAGAAATATGATTCTATGAGGGGAAGAGTCAAGCAGAGTTGAAGGACTTAGCTTCTGACAAGGGAGCTAGTTTAAGGATTATCCTTGAAAGTCTTGGAATTAATATGACCCATAATCCAAAGAATGGAGGAGGACATCATCAAGGTTCCCCCATGACAAATGAGGATAGTCAAGCACCCCACCTCGACCATGAGGGGGGGAGATGGATCAAAAAGTAACAACAACCAGGATGAAGAAAGTTCAGGCTCTAATGATCAATTTGGGGATCAAGGAAATGAACAAGAGGAAAAGTGGGAAATGAGTGTGAAGGGTGAACATGAAAAAGGAGAGGTCGAGGAGGATCAACCTGAAGTTCAAGACCAAGTTCAGCCCCTAAGAATGAGTACAAGAATAAGGAATCCTCCATCTAAGTGGGTGAATATAAGGGTGAACCAGATCTTGATGTATCTTTATGGATATCTGAACAAGGAGTGTGGATGGGATGCAATAGGAGCACTGAAGTGGTAGGATACTATGATGATGAGTAGGAAGGAGATAGAACAGATATGAAGTCGAGTATTGGTGGGAACTTGGTTACTTGGAAGAGCAAGAAGCAGAAGGTGGTATCTTGTTTCAGTGCTGAAGCTGAATATAGGGCAATGCTAAAGCTGAAAAATGAGCTAGTTTGGATCAAGGGCATACTGAAGCAATTCGAGATAGAGCAGTCCACACCAATGACTATGGATTGTGACAATCAAGCCGCAATTCACATTGCCTCCAACTCAGTGTTCCATGAAAGAACCAAGAACATTGAAGTTGATTGCCACAAGGTGAGGCAGATGATATCTCAAGGAGTGATCCTTTCTTGCTTTAACCGGAGTGAAGATCAGTTGGCAGATGTGTTCGCTAAGGCTTCTAGACAGAAGACTATTGAGAGTGAGATTTTCAGATTACAGGTCGTACGCGTGATGATTCAACCTTAACAGGTTCGACCTGGTCTTGTATCAACGAGAATGAAAGAGAGACTAGATGGAAGAGTGAAGATTGCGGATAAGAGAATAAGGAGACTGAAGAGAGATTCGAGAGACTTAGAGAACCAGAGAATAATTGACTCAAGAACAGAGATTCAGAAACCAGAAAAGATTAAGAAGGAGGAGGGGAAAACCCCACTCACTCACTTAACTTTTACACTCGCCACTTATGGCCTTTTATAAGCAATACAATCAGCAAAAAATTAACCTATATCTAAGGGCTGATAGGAATTGAGAGGATGGACGGTTTAGATGAAGTCAGATGGTCTTTACAGGCTGGTGACAGCCTGGGCGTGCCTAAGGAGAACTTGGCCAGGAATCGGCCACTAATGCACATGAACCTTTCCAATGATGAGTCCAGATTCATGCTTGCCTTTTCCAGTCTGGTAAGCATCTTGACCAGCATATTCTTCTGATCCATTTCAACCCAAACATCTACTTGCCTCCTTATCTTCAAACGGTCACAAGAGAATTGCTTTGGTTCGGTTTAAATTGATTAAACCGAAGGCAATCCCAAAACTTCCCAATTGCTCTACTGTACGGACGGTGTATGGACCACCTGTCTGTACACTTCGACCTAATTTTTCACATCGCCAAAATGTTGTTTAAGGTCGAACCAGAAGTGTTTGGGTCAACCATGTCCGTACGGCCCGTACAGTCCTTACGTCCGTCCGTGCCGTCGACACTATTTTTGCACATTCGTCCAATGGCTTCCAAATCTTCCCAAACACTTTCTTCTTGATCATAAGCCCTTCTTGAACCTTGAACTTCTCAGCATAAGCTTCTGGACCCTCATTAGTCCTTGATAGAACTTCCAGTGAGGTTTGGCCCTCACTTTGCACATGACCTTTAGTGATCTATTTATCACTTCAGGTTTAACACTCCCCTTAAAGCTTGACTCTAGAGATCCTAAGTCAAGCTTGGAACCCTGAAGTTTCTCCTCATTAAAAACTTTACCAAAGAAAACCCTCCTTAGGGATAAAACCTTGGCAAGGAAAAGAGTAAGATCCTTCAAAGCCTAGGAATTGACCATTGAGCCTTTGTGCCTTAGAACCAGTGTGGTTAGACACAAAGGACTCTGGATCATGGCCTAAACAGGTGCAGCAACAACTCATGGCTTGCACACACATATAAATTGGCTTGATCTCTTCATAAATCCGGTTTGGGTCTCCCCCTCTCAACTGACTTCAAAGCCACCATTGAGAAGCTAGGAAACGACCATGATCATCTTCAGTGAGGCTCCAGCAATGGTACTTGATACATTATCCCAAAGGTTCATCAGTACTTATCAAACATTTCATTGGGTTCAGCCAGAAAGAACCTTAAAGCAAAGCACAATAGTCTAAACAAAACCAATGACACAAGCAACTTAGACATTCTTCTAAATGACGCAAGATATCAATGATGGTTTTAACTAAGGAAAATGTACAATTCCACATCCATTTAACTAAAGCAGTAAGGACAAATCCAATCAACATTTTAAGTATCATTCCGAGATTTGAAAAGAAATGATGAATGACTTGAATTGAGTTCAAGCTACTTCCCTTTTTTTCGTTTGGTGAGGAGTGACTGGATTGGTCTGTTACTTGAATTCCTCACACTCGGCCAGTTGCAACCTCTTAATGGTAACACCAACTTGATGGGAGGTTGTGTGGGTCCTTCAGCTTCAGTTTCAATAACCTCACCATAGAGGCCGCATTGAACTGAGCTTTCATACACACACATCAAGACTGCTCTGAACAGCCTCTTTGCATAGACACACCACTGCCCACACCCGGTTGAATGATCGTTTGTTGAAGTCCTTGCACATGCTTGATACTGGAACATGGACAACGCATTAAGACTCCCCTCAAGCTTAACTCCGAAACCAGGAGAGGAACTAAGCTTGCAAGATGAGTGTATGCAGTTCCATGGCTTTAGGAACCATCAGTCTTTACTAGACTTGATGTCCTAACCCTTGTCAGTTTTGACTCTCTTCCTTGTACCAGGAACCAATGGTGTATGAATCACCTTAAGTGCCCTCACAAGGTAGTCTGTCATTGTATGATATCCCACTCTACACTTCCTATAAAACTTTGGGACTTATGCGGCAAGTGGTATCACACAATGGCATCAACCTCTCATTGCATACTCAATCACACTACACTTCTTATAGTTTGGGCCCAGTGATGTTATGCAATGGCAATAAATATTTTTCTTGTTACTTTGGTTTGGTTTGTCACTCTATCACTTCTTTTGTACCTAACATCACCACAATCAATGCATGATTAGATCATCCCACTGGACCAAACCAAGATCACACATCTGGTTTGATCACCAATGCCTCAACAGAACAAAAATCTTGAAACCATCAAACCACATGAACAAGACTTAAGCAGAATTAACCTCTCTAGATGCTATGCAAGCTTGAAAACAATGCTCTTGCAACTAGGCTAAATTTTAAATGCACCATATATGAATGCAATAGATTCAATCCGCATATGACAAACAGATCAAGCAAAATGACAATGCAACAAATACTAATAAACATTAGCTTAATCAAAACCATAAGACCAGTAGCTTAGACATGCTTCTAAATGCTACTAGAACACATGAGGGATTAGCTAAGACATTAGCAAAACAAGACAACATGGCTCGGATTGAAACAGAACCTATATGCTTATGCAAATGCAAAACAACTTCTCAATATTCAATGCAAATAGCTGAGACAAACTACTCAACACTATTACACAATTATGGCAAATAGAGTTATTACAATACTTAAGTCATTACTAAACAACAACTCCGATGCTTAAGACAGCTTATCAAAACCATGATGCAAGAGCTTAGACAATCTTCTAAATGCTTCAGGACATCAATGATGGATAAGCTATGGCAGAAGCAATCAGTAACACAAAACAATGAAATAAACAAGCCAGGAGATCCTGGGATAAACACCACTCAATGCGTAATTAAATAAAGCATTAGCTCTTATTAAGGGTCAGGAGGTTTGCTTAAAACCAAGGAATCCGAGCTGATTCCTTAAACCTCCATGGACACAGTTCAATGTTTCTTGTTGGGTTTAACCAACTCTTCTCTAGCCATTACTACTAAACATGCAGCTTCATGACACAGCTAATGAGGAACACCTCCATCCTCTGCGGAATTGATTCTTAACCCCCAATGAAAATATTCATTACTGCTTAACAAGCAGCCTCATGACACGTCTGATGAGGAACACCTCCATCCTCTTTCGGTCTTGATGCTTAACCCTCACACGAACCACCAATGCAACCTCTTAATTCTGACCTGGTTGGTCTTCTTCTTGCACTTCCAATATTGAATACGAAACAGGTCACTGAGCTTGATGGTACTTCTGGTAACTCACTTTAATTCCTTTCTCAAGTTTGGCAGAGAGTTGGGTCCAAACTTAAAGTGAGCTCAAGAGAGTTTTAAAAACGTGTTCACCATTTCTTTAACTCAAGTGCCTTTGGTCACCGGTCTCTTTTGGACTTAAGTGATGACCACACCTACTTGTGCGTCTCTTGAACCAGCAGTACACCACTTCCACAGCAGTGTCTTACAACTACCAGCCCTACACACAAGCAATATCTCCTTTGCTTCTCAATGGGAAAGTCTTCTCTTGCTCTCGGTTTAGAGAATGGGTAAGTACTTCTTGTGAACCTGAAATACCACTCAAACTCCAGCATGATAAGACACAGTTGCATTGGGACCAGGCCTTAATCCTTAGGTCTTGATCACCAATGTCTTTCTCAAGTAATTACACAAGATAGAAACAAGTTTATTTATCAAGTTCTATCTTGCAAGCCTTACTTCTCTAAATATTAAGAATGATCAGCCACCATTTCAAAGAATTTAGGCAATTCTCTCTGCCTTAACCAACTATTAGACTTGAGTCTAATGTCTCAACCTTAAGGCAGTAACAAAGTGATAACACGCAAAACCTTACTCAGTTTCTAAAGACACAAGCAAGCTGGATTTAGACAGTCAATCTGTCATCCTAACAAGACTTCTTTTAAGAGCTGGGATTTAAGCTTTTCAATTTTCAAGCAATTAACAAGACTTTTTAGCATTTAAGGGACAGATTCAGGGAAATATTGATCAAGCAATCTTTAAAAGTCCTCATGCTTCCACACACACATCACCACACAACCATTTCATAAAGACACAAGATTTTCACATGGAAAGAAGGTTCAGCTTACTCTCAAGGAACCTGCACTAGTTCCTTGTACCTCCAAGGTAACACGCATCATGACTGGTCAGACCTGGGTTGTTGGCTTGGGAACCAACATCACCTTCTTTGCGTGACCTTCCTCCTTGTACCCATCATGCCAAAGACACCAACTTTCTCCATGTTTGAGTTGCCACAACAGGATACAAGTTGAAAGCTTCTTCTTGAAAGGATTCTCCTTGGACAGTGGAGAAGAATGGCTTGGACAAGCTTCCACTGACCTTCTTTCTCCACGAAGGACATGAGAGAGAAGGATGGACTGAGAATAGCTTCTTGATACGCCATGGATGAGAAAATTTTCATCTTGAAGAGTTTAAATGACCGGCTGAACAGAAGCTTCTCCATCAGTTTAGAAATGGCATGGGAGTTGAGCTTGATTTGCGGACACTGGGAACCAAGTTCTGATGAACCATGTGAGATTTTCAGAGTACAGGTCGTGTGTGTGATGATTCAACCTTAACAGGTTCGACCTTCTCTTTTATCAACTACAATGAAAGAGAGACTTGATGGAAGAGTGAAGATTGCGGATGAGAGAATAAGGAGGACTGAAGAGAGATTCGTGAGACTTAAAAACCAGAGAACAATAGACTCAAGAACAGAGATTCAGAACCCATAAAAGATTAAGAAGGAGGAGGGAAAAACCCCACTCCTTCACTTAATGTTTACACTCGCCACTTATGGCCTTTTATAAGCAATACAATCAACAAAACATTAACCTATATCTAACGGCTGATAGGACTTGAGAGGATGGACAGTTTAAATGAAGTCAGATGGTCTTCATACAGGCTGGGGACAGCGGGCGTGCCTAAGGAGAACTTGGCCAGGAATCGGCCACCAATGCCCATGCACCATTATAATGATCAGTCAAGATTCATGCTTTCCTTTTCCAGTCTGGATAAGCATCTTGACCAGCATATTCTTCTGATCCATTTCGACCCAAACGTCCACTTGCCTCCTTATCTTCAAACGGTCACAAGAGAATTGCTTTGGTTTGGTTTAAATTGATTAAACCCGAGGCAATCCCAAAACTGAACAATCGCTCGACCGTACAAACGGTGTACGGACCACCTGTCCGTACACTTCGCCCTAATTTTTCAAATTGCCTTAATGGTAAGGTCAAACCGTAAGTGTTTTTGGTCGACCATGTCCATGCGGTCCGTACGGCCGTCCGTACGATCGACCCTATTTTTTAACATTCATCAAATGGCTTCCAAATCTTCCCAAACACTTTCTTCTTGATCACAAAGCCCTTCTCGAACCTTGAAATTGCTCAGCATAAGTTTATGGACCCTTATTAGTCCTTGATAGAACTTCCAATGAGGTTTGGCCCTAACTTTGCACATTACCTTTAGTGATCTATTTATCACCTCAGGTTTAACATTGAGTCTATCCATCATACGTTAGGACTCATTGATCTTACCAGGCGCAAACTATCCCCCTTTGTCATGAGGTCTTTACTCTTTTCCTTATCAAGGTTTTATCCCTCAGGAGAGTTTTCTTTGGTAAGGTTTTTAATGAGGGAGATCTCATGGCATCCATGTTTGACTGGTTCCCTTGGTCAAACTTGAGGGGGATTGTTGAACCAAATGAGAAATGGGGATACAAACTACTGATGAAGGTTGAAGAAGGTTAAGGAAATGAAAAGGAGTTGAAATGGGAGTGTCCGTACACTCTGTACAAGGAGATCGTACAAGTTTGGGTCGACCAAGGTAAATAAGTCGACCAAAGTTAACTCGGTCAATCAAGAGAAGTTACCATCATCCAGATCAGATCTTCCTAAGAATTTCCTCACGTCCAAGTGCACTGAACCTTAGGGATAAGGTTAGTCCGGCGTCTGGACAGGCTGGCCAAGAGCATCTGGTCAAGATGCCAAAGGAATCAAGCGTGCAAGGGCTCTCGTCCATGCATTTCAAATTCAAACGCTCCTCCGGCCTTGACTACACATGCTTAGAGTTGAAACCTTATATTATATCCTTTAATCATAGACATCACCTTCTCTATATATATGTAACCCCAGATCATTAATGTTAAGCGAGAAATAATTCGAGTCTCTCTTCTCTCAAGTGTTCTTGAGCTCCAAATGGGTTCTTGAGGCAAATTGTCTCCTAATCTCCAAAATTCTCTCTTAAAATCTTTAAATCTCTCAAGTGTCTCTATTGTGTTCGTTTATACACAAATTCTACTCAAACTTTCAAAGAAGTTAGCCCACTTTCAACCGACGTGATTCTAGTTTACTCTGTTTGGTGATTTAACAATTTCTTCTTGATTCTAATCGAATTATAATGAATCACGATGTAAGAAGCTTGATTTGGACTCATAAAGTTATGTGAGTTACCTGAATATCCTAAGCACAATAACCTGTTTTCCTCCTTACCATTGCAAGCAAATTGAAGAAGGAGCCAACCGGGTC
The DNA here is from genome assembly GCA_905132765.1 of Moricandia arvensis. NCBI lineage: Eukaryota > Viridiplantae > Streptophyta > Magnoliopsida > Brassicales > Brassicaceae > Moricandia > Moricandia arvensis. The sequence goes on from CAJHQP010008191.1 coordinate 28,026, forward strand.
TAGGCAGTGGCATGTCTAGTCAAGATATTATTAAGAGCAGTCTTGGTTGTGTATGAAGAAGGTTAATCTATCAATGCGGCTTCTAGTGTGAGGTGGTTTAAGAGATAGCTGAGGGATCATCCAGCAGTCCATCAAGTTGGCGAGTGATGAAGGAATACTGCAATGGTTTTTTTAGTCCGGATCATGAAGCCATCATTGTTCAAGCTTGTTCCATTAAGAGGTCTCAAGCTTGAGGGGGAGTTCTG
>CAJHQP010008192.1:0-28267 GCA_905132765.1 Moricandia arvensis
TTGTTGGGAAAATTACACAATATTCTTCGTGAGATGAAGATGGGATTTAGACAACTAAGAGTTTAAGAAAAAGACTCTTAATATTTAGGAAAGGGATTTACTACAAAATATGAAATTTTAGGAAACTCTCTCTTACAAGTGTTTTTCTCTCTTGTTTTTCTTTTTTTTTTGCTTGATGGTTACAAATGGTGCTAAGCACCCCTATTTATACTAGCGAGAGGCTAACTACAACAACTTCTACACACTTCATTTTCTACACACATCCATTTCCACACACTTCTTTTTCTACACACTTCTTCATCTTTCTCCATTCTTCTCTAGATTTTTCTTCTTCTTGGGGCTAAGGTTAATTATGATTTGTTTTGGGCTTAAGGAGGAAAAACCCAACAAATCTCCCCCTTTCCGACTTAGCCCGAAACCGTTGTCATGCCGGTGCCTTTGCAGCAATCTTCAAACTTCTTGATCGGTAATACTTTGGTCATAAAATCTGACCAGTTTTTATCTGTGTGTACTTTGTTGAGATGTATGAACTTCTCTTCAAGAACTTCTCGTATCCAATGATGCCGAATGTCGATGTGCTTTGAGCGAGAATGAAACGCTGGATTCTTTGCTAAGTGAATAGCACTTTGGTTGTCACACAACAAGCTGTACTTGTCTTGCTTTACTCCCAACTCAAACAAGAAGTTCTTCATCCATAACATCTCCTTGCATGCTTCCGTTGCTGCGATATACTCTGCTTCTGTGGTGGATAAGGCAACACACTTTTGTAGCCTCGATTGCCAGGAAACAGCTCCCCCTGCAAAGGTAATCACAAATCCTGAAGTTGATTTTCTCGAGTCTTTATCACCAGCCCAATCTGCATCGGTGTAACCGTTCAACTCAAGTTTTCCATTGCCAAAGCATAGACACCTCTTCGTTGTGCCTCGTAGATAGCGTAGGATCCACTTAACTGCTTTCCAATGCTCCTTTCCTGGATTTGCTAGAAAGCGACTCACAACTCCTACAGCATAGGCAATGTCGGGTCTGGTGCACACCATGGCATACATGAGACTGCCCACTGCTGATGCATATGGGGTAGTCTTCATTTCTTCTTTCTCCTTCTCACTTGTTGGACTTTGTTCTGAATTTAACTTGAAATGTCCAGCAAGTGGAGTATTTACTGGCTTTGCTTTGTGCATGTTGAATCTCTCCAACACCCTTTCAATATATCGTTCTTGGGACAACCATAAAAGTTTATTTGGTCTGTCCCGAGTGATCTTCATTCCAAGAATCTGTTTCGCTTGCCCCAAATCTTTCATAGCAAAAGACTTTCCTAAGTCTTCCTTCAATGCGGCTATCTTGTTGCGGTCTTGGCCCACAATCAGCATATCATCAACATAGAGTAATAATATGAGAAAGTCGCCGCTTGCGTACCTCTTTATGAAAGTGCAATGATCATTCTTGGTTTTCTTGAAGTTATGATCCACCATGAAAGAGTCAAACTTCTTGTACCATTGTCTTGGGGCTTGCTTGAGACCATAAAGGCTCTTCTTTAATCGGCATACCAAGTCTTCTTTTCCTGGGACCTTGAATCCTTCGGGTTGCTCCATATAGATTTCCTCCTCGAGGTCACCATGTAGAAAGGCTGTCTTAACATCGAGTTGTTCAATCTCTAAGTCTAGGACCGCAGCTAGACCAAGAACCACTCGGATAGAGGACATCTTCACCACTGGAGAAAATATTTCTTCAAAATCTATGCCTTTCTTCTGGTTGAATCCTTTCACAACCAATCGGGCTTTGTATCTTGGATTTGAGCTTCTCTCCTCATACTTCAACTTGTACACCCACTTGTTTTTCAAGGCTCTCTTTCCTTTTGGTAGCTTCATTAACTCATAGGTGTGATTGTCTTGCAAGGATTGCATCTCATCTTGCATAGCTTCTACCCATTTGTCTTTGTGAATGTCTCCTATAGCCTCCTCATATCTTTGTGGCTCCCCCTCATCTGTAAGATTCACATACTCATCTCGATAGTATCTTACAGATGGTCTTGTCTCTCTTCCAGATCTTCTTGGCTCATGTTCTTCCTTTGGATCCATTTGCTCTTCTTCTTCGCTTTCATCACCATTTAGATCCATGATGGGACCCTCTTCGCCATCTCCTCCAATCACTTGTTCATGATCTTGGGGCTTATGAGAATCTTCACTCCTTACAACCCTTAGCTTTGGTTTCTCTGATTTATTGATGTCTTCGATTGTTTGATCTTCGAAGAAAACAACATCTCTACTCCGAATCACTTTCCTGTTAATTGGATCCCAAAGCCGATAGCCAAAATCATCCTTTGGTGAACCAAGGTAGATGCACTCTTTAGTTTTAGAGTCTAACTTGGCTCGTTCATCCTTAGGAATGTGGACGAATGCTCTACACCCGAACACCTTCAAATGATTGTAGGAGACCTTCTTACCCGACCAAACTTCCTCCAGGATATCGCCTTCCAAAGGAACTGATGGTGTAAGATTTATAATATCCACTGTAGTCTTTAAAGCTTCTCCCCAAAATGGCTTGGGTAGTTTAGCGTGAGAGAGCATGCACCGAACTCTTTCTGTAATCGTCCGATTCATTCTTTCAGCAAGCCCGTTCAATTGTGGCGTCTTTGGTGGTGTCTTCTCCATTCTGATTCCATGAGCTTTGCAAAATGCTTCAAAAGGACCTCGGTACTCTCCACCATTGTCTGATCGAACACACTTGAGTTTTTGACCCGTACTTCTTTCTGCTTGGGCTACAAACTCCTTGAAAGCATCTAGAACTTGATCTTTTGTCTTCAAAAGGTATACCCATACCTTCCTTGAATGGTCATCAATAAAGGTGACGAAATATGATGCACCTCCATTTGATTTCTCAGACATGGAGCATACATCAGTATGCACTAGATCAAGAATATGCTTCCTTCTTATGGGTGTAGAAGATCTTCGGAAAGCGACTCTATGTTATTTTCCGGCTAAGCAATGATGACATGGTGTGAGATACGTACCTCTCATATCAGGAATAAGTTTCTTGCCAGAAAGTATATTAAGACCTTTCTCACTCATATGCCCAAGTCTCTGGTGCCATGTATCCATGTCGTCGCTTGCAACATTAACTTCCTCCTTGCAAAGTTTGGCTTGTGTTACGTATAATGAGCCTTGTTTTCTTCCTCGAGCCATGATCAAACTCTCTTTGGTTAGCTTCCACTTGCCACTGCCAAAGTGGCTATCAAAACCGGCATCATCAAGCTTCCCTGTTGATATGAGATTGAGTCTCATATCGGGAATATGTCTCACATCCTTAAGAACTATCTTACACCCAGTGTTTGATGTAAGAATAACATCCCCTTTCCAACGATCTTGCTTCTTCCTTGGTTTCCCATTTGAACATCACCAAAGTCACCACTTTGGTAGGTTGTGAAGAAGCTTCCATGAGGGGTGACGTGAAAAGAAGCACCAGAATCAACGATCCATGAGCTATCATCAGAGCTAAGATTACATTCTCCAACGAGATATAGGTCTTTGCTCTGGTCTTCAACAATGGTGGTAGTCTTGTCTTCATGCTTCTTCGGAGGATTGAACCGGTCTGGTTTAATATTACCTGCTTGTTGATCTTTCTTGAAAAACCGACACTCCGACTTCATGTGGTTCGGCTTGCCACAATAGTAGCAGGTTACTCTTGTTCGTGACTTGGATCTTCTTCGAGATTGGTCTCGTCCTCTGCTTCTGTTGTGAACACGAGTCTCCTCTCTACCTCTTCTATCAACAATGTTGGCTTCTGAATAAGAACTCGAGTCTCGTTCCTTCCTCCGGACTTCTTCATTTAGAAGGCTATCACTGACGGTGTCCATGGTAAGCTTTCCCTCCGGTGCTGAATTGCTTAGAGTGACAACTAGTGTGTTCCAACTCTCCGGTAGTGAACTAAGGAGTAAAAGGGCTTGCATTTCATCTTCAACCTTCATATCAACTTTGTTAAGCTGATTTACGAGTCCCTTGAAATTATTCAAGTGCTCCATCATGTTTTGGCCATCCTTGTACTCCAACTTTACTAACCGTCGGACAAGAAGAGCTTTGTTTCGAGGCGTTTTCTTTTGAATCATAGACTCAAGCTTTGTCCATAATTCATAAGCATTTGTATAGGTAGAGACATGTTCAAAGAGAGATCGGTCAATGTACTTACGGATTACAGCAACCGCCTTTCGGTTTAGTACTTCCCACGTTTTGTCATCCTTTCCTTCCGGCTTCTCCTTCATGATGATGGGTTCGTGTAAATCCTTACAATAAAGGTGGTCTTCCATCATCGGTTTCCAATAAGAGTAGTTGTCTGTCGTGAGTTTGAACATATCACCTTCAACGGTAACGGTAGCCTCCATCTTGAATCACACGGGATCTTGAGGATATGTTTGAGCCTAGCTCTGATACCACTTGTTGGGAAAATTACCCAATATTCTTCGTGAGATGAAGATGGGATTTAGACAACTAAGAGTTTAAGAAAAAGACTCTTAATATTTAGGAAAGGGATTTACTACAAAATATGAAATTTTAGGAAACTCTCTCTTACAAGTGTTTTTCTCTCTTGTTTTTCTTTTTTTTTTGCTTGATGGTTACAAATGGTGCTAAGCACCCCTATTTATACTAGTGAGAGGCTAACTACAACAACTTCTACACACTTCTTTTTCTACACACATCCATTTCCACACACTTCTTTTTCTACACACTTCTTCATCTTTCTCCATTCTTCTCTAGATTTTTCTTCTTCTTGGGCTAAGGTTAATTATGATTTGTTTTGGGCTTAAGCAGGAAAAACCCAACAATTTTGTAGTTGACTGCTAAATCATTAAGCATCATATAAGTGACATTTTATCGCGAAAGCTAGATAAAAATTAATAGGTTACTAATTTGCGTTAAACTAGTAATGTCGTTACATATTTACATTAAATACACGAAAATGTAATAGTTCGGACAAAAACATTACGCAGAAGCAAGAACACAAATACAAAGGTAAACAAAGAAGATTCTTAGAGCTGTTTTTACTTTCTTGGATGTGTATCATGCGCTTTAGCCGTCCCTGTGGTCGCTTTAGCTAGATCAGTGCTACTAGCTTCGGGCTTGTTCTTAACATACATAACAGTGTACATGATAGCACCTGAGATAGCTAACCCAGCTATAGCCATGGTGGTGTGGTGTAACTGTATGGCAAGTTACGGCGTTGGTGGAGTACACCACCAGGATTACTCCCTGGAGGCCTCTTAGATGACTCAACCCCGGCGGCTTTCACTTCATCCGTACTCATCTTCGTCGTATCCGCGTTTTTCCTCCAGTCATTTTCTCCGGCCAATTTGTGTCTACAAAATTCTTCGTGGGAAGACACAAACCAAAGAGAAATGGTTGTGTTTTAGTAATCGGTGTTGGAGATAGTAATAGTCATGAAGAGACGTACTGTAGTTGAGTTTGATAATGTGTCTCAACAAGTGACACCAGCACCTAGTTGATTCTGTTTGCTTTCTGTAATGAACGTATTAGGCAGGTGTCATGCCTTCGGCCATGTTAACGCATATCCCTTAAGTTGGGTCCTTTAGCGTACAGTCCCTTAACTTTTAAATAAAAACGCTAAGGAACGTCCCTTAAATCCCTTATTTAAGGGACGTCCCTTAACGTTTTTAGTTAAAAGTTAAGGGACCGTACGTTAAGGGACCCAACTTAAGGAACATGCATTAAACATGCCCTTAAAATTAGTAATAGAATATTCATCCATATGAACCTTTTTAAAGTGATTTGTATTAAAATGATAAATCCATTTGTATTTAAAGTTATTCAAATGTGGATTTTAAAAAACATTTTAAAATCTAGTGTTATTGAACTTGTTATTTCATAAAACACTTTCAAATCCACTGTTATTGAACAAAACTTAAATTAGAGATTTTAGAGTGTTTTAATTATTTTTAAAGTGTTTTAGAGTAGTTTGTTAGTTATAAAAATAAAAATCCAAATCTCATAGTTTTATGTGAGATTTTAGAGTTATTTAACAAAAATCACTCTAAATTTTCCAGATCACCTACAACCATCTAAAAACTCATTAAAAATCAAACCACTTCAACTTTCAGATTCAATACATCCCCTCTAAAACAAATCAATCATGGACCGCTATGTATCAGTGGAACCTACAAACAGTGTAAAAACTGATTTTAAAAAAGAAAATTTAAAAATAGTTCTTAGGACAAAATAGTAAGACCACCACTATTTTTGATTAAAAATTTCTTTAAAAATTATCAATGGAGATGGTCTAAGTAACTTAATCGTCAGGTGACAAAAGTATATCATAGATTCATATGTTCCTTTTACTCAAGGAGGTTGCTGGTCTTCTGCTTCTTGTGGGTTTTGTGGGAGATATATCATAAATTCATCTTTGTACAGTGTAGGCCCAACACTATAAAAGCCCAGTTTCACTAGCAAACAAAAACGAAAAAGTTAAAAACAGAAACAGCTTAACTTGACCGGTCTTCCTAGAAGACTGTGTCTTCAGACTTAAGTAATGATCTGATGTGTCTTCAGTAATGATCTGATTTTACGATTTGTCTCTTTCCTTTACGTTACGTTACCTTTTAGTTTTATCTAACGGCTAGATCAACATTTCATCTGTACTAAACTTCAACGGCTAGTTCCCAAGTCTCTTTAGATCTATAAAAACCACACAAGATTCTCTCTAACTCATCATCTTCAACACAAACACTCACTAACACTTTTGAGGTGTTAAAACTCAGTAGAAAAGTACTTGAAACCCATGGTTTCTTTTTCTTCTCTTCCAATCGCCATCCTCTTCTGCATCTTCTTCTTCTTATTGCCAGTCAACGCAAATGAAGTTACAGTCGGTGGAAAGTCCGGTGACTGGAAGATCCCACCTTCCTCTTCATACTCTTTCAACGAATGGGCTCAAAAGGCTCGTTTCAAAGTCGGCGACACTCTCGGTACACCTTCACTTTTCTCATCACTTTCTTTTTGTATTCTTGGATATTAACAACTCTGTTTCCTGACATTGTCACATGTTTATTCCAGTCTTCAGCTACGAAGCAGGTAAAGACTCGGTGCTGCAAGTGACAAGAGAGGCTTACGAGAAATGCAACACAACGAGCCCGAAAGTTAGCCACACTGATGGGGACACCAAGGTGAAGCTAGAACAACCAGGTCCGGTCTACTTCATCAGTGGAAAAGAGGGTCACTGTCAAAAGGGTCAGAAGCTACGCCTTGTCGTGGTCACTCCTCGTAACTCTGCTTTCTCTCCGGCTCCTTCTCCATCCGAAGGTCCCGCTGTTCCTCCTAGTAGCGGTGGTGCTAAAGCTAAGCTCACCGGCGTGTTAGGTGTCGTTGGCCTTGTTCTTGGATTCTTGGCCTTGTTCTGAGAGAAAGCTTATCTATTTTATTTATTTATTTTGTTGTAATGAATTCTATTCTATTTATTAATGATCATTTGTTCTCTACCTAGTCTTGTTGTTACTAATTTAGTATTCACAAGCAGGTCCGGCTCAAAGTAAAATTGGGCCCTGTGCAAACCCATTTTCTAAATTATATATATTTAATAAATACAAAAATTGAACCTTGTCTTGCAAAAAAACCAAAAAATAGGGCCCTAAAATACAAAGAAAAAACTAAAAAATAAAGTGGACCCTAGGGCTGGGCAAATAAACCGAACCCGAAAATCCGAACCGAACCCGATCCGATAAAAATGAATCCGAACCGATCCGAACCCGACATAAATACCGAATGGGTCTTGTTTTATGGTATTTCGGGTTATGGATATTATCCGAACCGAACCTGAACCTAAATGGATATCCGATAGAACCCGAAAATTTTAAAATCCCAAAAAATAACTTATAGCAAACATGATCCAATTCTAATATGTATCAAAGATACATTAAGATATTATTGAACATCTAAAATAATTATCTATCAGATGAATAATTAACTCAAATACTTAGATTAATATGTATTTGGTATTTGGTTAATATTAATGTTTGTGTTTAATATTAATACTTAGCTTAATATAAATTTTGGTTAGATCGACTTGAGAAATGTTTGTTTTTTCTCAAAATGTAGATTCTCTTTATTATCTTCTTTAATATATGTCTAATTTCTTGTCATTGGATTTTTTGTTTCAGATTTTCTAGCTCGTAGATTTTGGTTTTGTTTTCATTGAATGAGAACTTGGTTTTCATAAGCTTGACGAGTATTTGGTTTTTGTTTTATGCCTTCATTTATTTGGTTTTCTTTCTATCAATAACTATGTTTACCTTTCGTTTGATTTTAGATCACGTTTGATGTTCCTCTTTTTTTTTGAAATTGATTTTACTTATGTTTTGGTTACAATATTGGTACAAATCATATACTTTTAAACCGAAGAACCGGTTATACTTATGTTTTGGTTACAAAATGGTATATATCACGTATTTTAAAACCGAAGAACCGATTGGGACCCGAACCCGAAAGTAGATTGGGTTGTACCGGTTCTTTGAATATTTACTAACCCCGACCCGAACCCGATAGAACCCGAACCGGTCCCGAACCTAACGTTCATATAACCCGAATGGGGCTGATTTTGATAAACCCGAAAAACCGAAACCCGATTGGATAAAACCGAAAACCGATTGGGACCCCGAATGCCCAGGCCTATGAAAAACCATTCCCAGGAAGGTTCATCTTCAGCATCTACGATCCCAAAAGCCAATGGAAATATCTGAAAATTCTCATCTTGTGCGGCTGCAACTAACATAACACCTCCATACTTCCCACTTAGGTGAGTCCCATCCACCACAGTGACCCTCTCTGATACTTAAAACCGATAGAAGCTCCAAAAGAGATAAATAGATACTTAAATATATTGATAGAATCAAGTTCTATAGCCGTGATAGAATCGAGATTTGCTAAGGAGATTTGCTCGAGATATGATGGCAGATGCGAATACCCATATTGTGCTGATCCTCTCACCAATGTTTTTGCATATAACAGTGCTATGTATGAAGTGGTATAATCAAGCGTCATGCCAAACATGTTCTTCATTGCATCAGTGATATGTTGCGGATGCAACCCATCAATGATTCCAACACGATCAATGAAAAGTCTACCAACATACTTCAGAGTACAGTGTCTCCGCTGAGCGATTCAGTCTCCCATTGAGCATGTATGTGTTTCCACATACTTTGTTACCCAAAACGTGTTTGTCCCATGTTTCACACTCACTCTGATCTTCCATCCACAACCATTAACCCGATATGTTGCCACAAGGAGAGTTTTTCATTGACTTGTATAATATGAAGGATAACTTACGCCTCACTGCTAACATCCACAGCTCCGAAAGCAGTGCATCCTTGCTAACAAAACTCTGGTTGACATAGATACTGTTACCATTCGATTTTTCTCCTTCAATCGCATATGTCTTTTTGAATTCTTCAAAACACATATCATCATCTTCTTCCCCTTTCTCTTCCTCATCCTCATCTTTAACCTTTCCATAGACACTATAACCCTCACCAGTCTCGTCCACTTCAGCAACAATAGAGATATCAGCATCCTTCTCCCCATTATCCTCCTCCCCATCATGATTTTCATCTTCAACCAAATCATCATCATCATCATCTTCAAAACATTCATCAGCTTCATCATCTTCTTTTCTTTCTTCTGAAACCGTTTCCACCTTGCTACGACTTGATACAAAAAGCCGTACTCCATGCATTTTGGTTATCTCGAGCAAGTTTTAAACTTGTCTATCACTTGTAACATGAATAGGAGGGGTGTCTGGAGCCTGCATCATTTATGCTGGTAATGAGTAGGTTATCTCCACAGATTTTGTGCTCATGTCCAAGTTATAATCTTCTTTAGCCATTGCAACTCAGCATGTATCGAACCTTCACTCAACAAAAATATTCCCGCTCCTTTGAAATCATCAACCACAAAAATCCAATAGCAATCTTTCAACAACCATTCTCCATACACTACATGTAACTTACGCAACATCTGCAAAAATTCAAAATAAAACACATTGGTAAACATAGAGAAAATGAAAGTTTACTAAACATTGACGCAGACGACTTACGATTAAGTCGTCTGGAAGACATAGACGACTTATTGGTAAGTCGTCCAAACAGATCATTTTTGCAATTGACTTTAAAATGGGGACTTACTTGTAAGTCGTCCAGATTTGTTTGTTAAAAAAAACTTAGAGACGACTTGGGTTAGTTTTGCATTTGACCGAATTGTTTCAGATATTTGACTTTTCCTGGACGACTTACCAGTAAGTCGTCTCTAGAAAAACAAAATTTTCAATATTTTGTTAAAGCTAGATGACTTATCTGTAAGTCATCTCAGGTTAGTTTGCTATTCGAAAATAAAACTTAAATATTTAACTTTTCCTAGACGACTTATTTCAAAGTCGTCCGAGATAAGCAAGGTTTAACTAAAATCTTGGAAAAAAATCTGGACGACTTTTCTTATCATGGACGATTTTCAAGTAAGACAGACGAATTTCAAGTAAGTCGTCTGACTGAACGACTTCCGAGAAAGTCTTCTGGGAAAAGTTAAATATTTAAGTTTTATTTTCCAATTGCAAAAGTAACCTCAGAAGACTTACATAAAAGTCGTCTAGCTTTAATAAAATATTGAAATTTTTGCTTTCTCAGAGACGACTTACTAGTAAGTCGTCCAAGAAAAGTCAAATATCTGACACAATTCGGTCTAATACAAAAGTAACCCGTTTATCGTAGACGACTTACTAGTAAGTCGTCTAGGGTATTCTCTAGATTTTTTTAACAAACAAAGCTGGAAGACTTACAGTAAGTCGTCCGTTTGACCAGAAGACGTACGGGTAAGTCTTCTACTGCCAGACAACTTACAGGTAAGTCTTCGATGCGAACAAATCAGGAAAAAAATTCAATTTCATACCTTAAACTAGTAAGATGACTTCCTTAGCACACAAAGTCTTCTCCAACCACCCATAACCTCAAACGAAAGTAACCCATCAAGAATAGTATGTTTGAATGGCTCTACCAACCATAAAAAAAAATTTGAATCAAAAGCTTGAGTTTTTTGGATGAATATGAAGACAAAGTGAAAGAAATGTTGTTTTTAGTTCATAACAATTAGGAAAGAAAAAGTGTAAATCGATTTTAGGTGCATTAAAACTTCAAATTGGTTGTTCATAATGGTTGGTGTGTTGATGACAATGACAATCATATAAATACTTGAAGATGATGAGGTTGAGAGAATAAAAAAGCAATTTTCAAAAGAAAAAAATTAATGGCATTTTCGTAAATAATGTGAACATGTGGGGTTAATAGGACAAAATAAAAGTAACAAAAAGAAGAGGTCAGTTTTGTATTTGACTTTGAGTTTTTTGTCAAATTTGCAAAAAAACCATATATATAGCGAATGAATAAGTTTATTTAATATTGTTAAATTTAGATTAATTAGTTTTTTGAAATCTATGATTTATTGTATCCACTACTAATATAAATATATTAAAAACCGTTTTATAATTTTTTTATGTAGTATCAAATGTATTTATATGTATATTATCAACTTATATAATGTAGTCTATGATATTTAATTTATTTCTATAAATAAATTATGTTAATTCATCTATATTTAAGATGTTTAATTATTGGAAAGATATGTTAGATTAGGTAATTCTATGATTACTAAAGTACAACTAGAAAATTTAATTATCTATGACAGAAATATAATTATCTATAAATATTTTTAGATTAAAATTCTAAAGTTGATGTGAAACTTTTTTATATTTATAGTTATATCATTAATTAAAAGATTTACTAATGATAATACACATAAGTTATTCTTATATTTTAATAATCTTACCAAAAATGAAAACTTAACAAATGATATTGCAAGAAATGTAAAACATCATAAATGACATTGTACATGTCACAATAAGGTGAGAACCATGTTACATTTTATACTAAACCATGTCATCATTTTTCTTTCAAATTCAGTTTTGTGGTGACACTTGGCAAATCACTTCTCAAATAATGTCTAGAGGATATTCTCAAATTAACAAGAGAGGAACATGCACCAAGAGTGTAAACCCTAAGATTAAAAATTGTGGGTGCGTGTCACTCTTCTATTTCGATTCAAAGAACAATCATGGGGAAACAATAAAAAAAAAAAAGATCACTTGGACGATCAAGAACTTCTCAGCTTTGCAATGTGAGAAACTTTGTTCTGATGCATTTGTTGTCGGACATTGCAAATGGTAAGCCTTTCAAGTGTTTCAATCCATGTCGAGATTCAGGTGATATCTCCCGCACAGTATTGTAGGCATGCATGATCATTTGTGTCTTGTTTTCTGCATGCGTTTTTGTGCATATCCTAAGGGAAACAACGTTGACTACTTGTTTTTGTTTCTTGAACTCGCTGATCATGATTCACTTCCTTGTGGATAGAGAAGAAACGCTCGTTATTCCCTACGTATAATAAATCAAAACACCATAAAGCATTCAGACAAAATGGTGATTCTTGCTTCCACTTATTGGTTTGCGAGTTCTTATATGGCTTATCTTGGATCCAGTGTCGTGCGAAGGTTTTAGTGGCCTAACACAATTTTTCAAAAACGGATTTTCACGATTTGTTGTGTACAAATAACTGAATGATAGATATTGTTAATATGCTTATAATAAAAGTCTAAAAATAACATAAACTGAAAAGTCTGAAATGTGTAACAGAAGAAACTTCAACAATAATAGAAACCATGGATATTAATGGCTTTCAACTTCTTCCTTCACATGTTAGAAATTAAGATTATGTGTTCTGAATATGTATTCTTCTTTATGTTTTTCTTTTGTTTTCATTCTCGGGATGGAACTTGTGAGCCGTTTGTTAGAAAGACATTCAGAGACTGCATCTGATTTTAGTACAAAGAACTCAAATCTTAGGACATGTTGAATGACTATGCTACTTAGTCTGATTGCGACTTTGCGCCAGTCACCTCACGATCTCTCCAAGACTGATCTGGACGAGGTAGAGGCTTCACTAGTATCCATGACTAATGCTGGATTTAAATTGGATTGGTTGGAGAAGAAGCTTGATTAGATGTTGGAAAAGAAGGAAAAATACGAGGCTGGTGAGATTCGAGTGCAAGAAATCGAGGAAGAGTTGAAGGATCTCAGACCTGGAAGATCGGCTGGAGAAGGAAAAACTAGAGTTGTCGGCTGCAAAAGCTCCTATCTCATTCGATGATGTTATGTAATGATTGTCGAGTTCTTAGGCACTTGGAGACTTTTGTTTTGTGTTCTTATTTGTTTGCATACTTAGTTATGTGATGTTGTTTGAATAAAATGTGGGCGTCTAGACTGCATTTTAGAACACTTCATTAGTGACTTAAGGCATACATTTGCTGCATTATATCCCATGGATTTTGCGACCAAACGGTTTAAGCTAGGTTAATTCATGACCAAGTAATTGTGTGTGTTGAACATGGTGTTCTGAATAAAAAAAATCTTTTCTAGGACTGGAATGATATATGTTACTGTCTGTTTTATAGATTTTATTCATTTAATTCTCACTATATCAATGTTGAAAAGAGGAGGGAATGATCATATAATTTTTATATTTTTTTCATTCATTTAATTCTCACTATATCAATTTTGAAAAGATGAAGGAATGATTCAAATGATGTTTCATCTTTGTAACTTACTAGAATATAGTTGGATTCATGCATGCATCATAGTAATACACGGCAAAGATGGAACACCATTAATATAACATTGCTTGTTTAACTATACCATTTATTAATTTTATTATATTAACAAGAAACAAATACATGCATTGTGTAAATCTCTCTCTTATCTCCTCCAAATATATATATATATATACTTTATGGCCTCGATTCTTTTTCTGCACACTGAAAGGTAATTAAATCTTAACTAAGCATTCCTAACTTTAAAAGTGAGTGATTATCTTGGTCTCAATGGTGAAGAATACAGAGAGTAATGAATCAAGTGATGACGAGCAAAGTTACTCATCTTCATCTGAAGAATGGTCCAAATTATATGACGATGCTGATGAAATTGTTGAAGTCAACGGGTTTCAAGTTCTTGATTCACAGATGATAAATCAAGAAACTGTAAATATCAATATTAACAATGTAAATCAAGTAAAAACAACGATTGGGACATTGCTTGTTTCACAGGTAAACCAAGTAGTGAAAATCTTTGAAAAACATCCAGACATGGCATCAGATTTTAGTTTAAAGAATCAACAGCTTAGAAATGCTTACATGGGTGTTCTTCTCAACCTAATTATGACACTATGCCAATCAGCTAAGGAGATAACAATGGTCGATCTAAACAAAGCAGACCGTACGGTTTTGGATCTAACAAAAGCAGGCTTGAAGTTGCATTGGTTGCGTCAGAAGCTGGACGAGGCTTTCCTGAAGAAAAAGAAGAAACATGAGACTGGGGCAAAGATTAGATTACTTGAGGAGAAAGTCAAGAAGCGAAAGCTGTCTTTGTCTGATTTAGAATCTGATCTGAAGAAACATAAAGCTGCAGCTTTGGCTGCTGATACTCCTTTTGTTTTCAGCGATAATGTTTGAAAAAGGATGTTACTGGTTGAGGATTTGAGTTAAAGCTCTCTTCTTCTTTTTTTTAGCTAAATTGTAAACTGATCCTCTGGATTGAATATAAAATATTACAACTACCATTGTTAATTTGACAATATATAACGAAAATCCAATTATATTGTATCAATTATCTTAGTAAAATGAACTGAACTAAATCTAAACTAAACCGAACCAAACTAAACTAAACCAAAACAAAACACCAATCAAATATACTTCAGATTTGATTAGGTGGAGTTTTATAAAAAACCAAATTATCAAACCAAACCAAACCCAAAGCTAAACCGATATGTCCACCCCAAGGTTTTGCGAAGGTGGTTATAAGGTTTCTTATTTCTAGTGTTTTGTAAAGACGCATAATTTAATAAGAACTTCTTGACGAAGGTGGTTATAAGGAACATAAGTGGTTTGATGAGAAACCTCCTCATTGGGGTCGTGTATCCATGTTTCCCCTTAATGAGATTCATGCCAAAGAGACCGGATATTTGGTAAACGGATAACTCAAAATTGTTTCTGGGACTGAGGTTATTGTAGTGCTTGGCAAGTTTTATGTAACAGAGGAAACCTTAACAATAATATAAACCATGGATGTTAATGGCTTTCAACTTCTTCCTTCACAGTTGAGAAACTAAGATTATGTGTTCTATGTATATTTCTTTAAGTTTTTTTTTTGTTTGCATTCTCAGACGGAACTTGTTAGCTGTTTGTTAGAAAGACATCCAGAGACTGCATCTGATTTTAGTACAAATAACTCAAATCTTAGGACGGGATACATGTAGACATGGCATCAGATTTTAGTTTAAAAAATCAACAGCTTAGAAATTCTTACATAGGTGTTCTTCTCAACCTAATTATGACACTGTGCCAATCTCTAAGGAGCTCATAATGGACGATCTAAACAAAGCAGACTATACGGCTTTGGATCTAACAAAAGCAGGCTTTAAGTTGCATTGGTTGCGTCAGAAACTGGAAAAGGCTTTCAAGAAGAATGAGAAGAAACATGAGACTGGGGCACGGATCAGTTTACTTGAGGAGAAAGTCAAGAACCTGATCTAAAGAAACAGAAAGCTGCAGCTTTGGCTGCTGATATTTCTTTTGATTTCTACGATATTGTTTGATAAAAAGGATGTCACTGGCTGAGGATTTTATTTGAAGCTCTCTCGTTCTTTCTTTAGCTTTTCTTATTTCAGTACAGTCTCTCTTCTTTAATGAGAAAGTGTTAACGCATGAGTCAAAGTATCATATATACCATTTTACAGAATAAATATGAAGCAAAATATCTGATTCTCCAAATTTCATGTATATACGGTTATACATCAAGCAGTCAACACTAGCAAAAAAATAAAAATAAATGGGTTATATAGTTGTGCATATATAATTTTTCTATAACTAAAATTTTATAACTTAGTTAAACCAATTTGACCAGTTCAACCATTGACCTGGTTTGTTTGTTGCCCTAGTTACGACATCAAATCAGTATTTATCAATGAAAGGGGAAACACCACGACAGTGGACTGATCTAATTGCGTGTTCTGAGTTTTAGACACATTCTTTTAATAGAACTTGAATAAATGTTCGGCTCATGGTTGTCGACACCTGATCAAACCACACTAGGCTAGCATTATTAATCATCTGAAAACCCTCGAACCAAATATGTTACTTGCTTTTGCGCTTTCTTAGTCTAAAAAACTTTGCTTGTTTTAGCTTGATATTGAACAATAGAGATAAACTGTAGACTAGTCATCTAGATTGAATCTAAAATATTACAAGTACCACTGTTAACTTGACAATAACGAATATCCAATTTTGAAAGTTGTTTGTTTCACCATTTGTCATCTCCAGCCAGTTGATCCATTTATATGATTAATTCAGATGATCCATCCAAATTTTATGGGACTGTTTGTTTGTCCATTTTTATGGTTTACCTAGATAAATCATCTAAATGAACATATGTTTGTTTCTTTATTTTCATTCAGATGAGTTTAGAATTTTTTTTACTAAGATACCCTTTTTTGATTTAATCATATTTAATTTTTGTTCACTTAATTTTTATTTATTATCTAAAATATAATTAATTTAAATTTTATTTTCTGGAGAAATATATATTTTTTTGCATTTTTGACGAGAAAATGTGTTTTGATGTTTTGCGCAAAAATGCATTTTTGCATTTTGGGGGGTGGGGGATATACTATTTTCATTTTTGCGGAAAAATGCGTTTTGTGAGTTTTGGCGGGAAAATATGTTTATAATTGTTTTTTAGGAGGGACGTATTTTTGCAATCTTGACAGAGAAATGTGTTTTGGAGTAAAAGTACATTTTTTCGTTTTTGGCGAGAAAATGTATTTTTTTCATTTTTGGGAGAAAAATGTGATTTTGACGGGAAAATGCGATTTGTGGTTTTGGCAGGTAAATACTTTTTTTTTATTTTAGTGGGAAATGCAGTTTTATCATTTTTCTGCGAGTAACAAAATGATATTAATTTTACATTTTGTAATTTATAAATTATAGAAAGGGTATAATAGACATCATATAATTTTGACATAACCATCTCCACTTAGATAGTCCAAATTGGTTCAATTGAAAAAACTTTAAAATTAAACCTAAAATTTCAAAAGTCATCCAGATGAGTAATATTTTTAATGCCTAAACAAACAAACCATCATCTCTAACCAAATGATACATCTGGATGGTGAAACAAAAAGACCCTTATTGTATCAATTATCATAATAAAACTAGGCGATTACCCACGCACATGCGCAGATTAAATTTATATACAAATAATTATTGAATATTAATTTTGGTCGTTCAACCATTATGACATAAGTCCTCAAACGTATGGCAATGGACCGTCAATATAAGGTTGATGAATAAGATCATGTTTTTTAAACCTTTTTGATTAACGTTGAGTTTCAATGTTATCATCCGAATGTTACAATTCACCATCTCACTTTGATATGAATAATTGTATTTTTGAAATGATATGATCAAATAACATTTGAGATCCGCACTTGCGAGGAATGAACATTAATTATGTATACAGATCATTTATGCATATTACTATTTATTTTGAATGGATTAAGTCATGAATGGAAGACGAACAACTTAATCTCTTCTTATAAATTTTTAGTTTTCTTTCCCCTTATCTATAACGTTTTGTGTTGTTTTTAGAATATCCCTATGATGGTCTAAGGATATGTATTTATAGTCGGATAGATGATCTAATTCCTCTTTATGGTTTCCATTAGATCAATCTCAACCATCAATCAAGATAGAGATAAAATAGAAATTATTCATTATTTCTAGTTTCATTGGTCACCAAATATATTAAGAATAATAATATTTCAAAAAAAACAGATAAATGTAAGACCATATAATAGGGGAAATGAAATATTTCTACAGTCTCCCACATTATCGTTAATAAGATTCACTAATGTTTTATTTCTGAAATCGCAAGGCTGAAATAATATGCTATGACTTTATTTTTCATTTAGTCATCATAAGTGTTTTAACTAATCTAATAATCAATGAGAGTCATGGCGGTCGCATATCATTCTGCAACATCATCCCTTCCATGTACTACCACATTGATCACCATCATAGTTAGACCATAAACATAATAGAAGTATTGTCATATTCCCTTTAAAGTCTTTAAATAGAAACTTATCAACAATAATATATGTGCACACTGGAAAAATAACATATGAAATATGCAAAAATAAAAAATGAGTAGAAATAATTGTCATGCTAATCGTAAGCAAACAATATATCATCAAAACTCATTCTTTCAGAATGCTTAATGAAAGTATGTGGAGGTAAAATCGTAAATATTTTTGCAACCATAAATTCAGTGTGGATATGTTCAATAACAAATTTTGTCTTTTGACATCTTGCTTAAGTGATAAATATTCGAGGCCCATTGTTGGATTCCTTTAGTGGTTTCTTAGATTAATCTCAACAGTTTATCAAGATAAAAATAAATTAGAAATTACACATTTATTTTTAATTTTATTGATCACCAAATATATTAAAAATAACAATATTAGAATAGAAAACAAATAAGTATAAAACCTAGAGCAGGGGAAATAAAATATTCCTTACACATGTTTCCTAAGCAATATAGTTAAAACTGTTATTGGGAATAAGCGATGAGAAGCAAAAACGTTTTGCATTCCTGTTTTATTTTACTATTTAAAGTTGAAATCAAGAACGTAATTGTTTTTTTAAGTAGTGCTGCAGGGTCTGAACTCTTCATATAAGCCCATTCTAAGAGCATCTCCAAAAAGGAACTCTATTTTGAAGTTTTTCAAACTCTATATTTGAATTTTCAAAGTGTTTTTCTCCAAAAGCAAAACTTCAAAACTAACTTCAAAATTATTTGTATTTTACACTATGGTTCTTATATTTATTTTAGTTAATAAAAATTCATAAAACTTTTATAAATAATTAACACATATATAAAAAATTACAACAATATTAGTTAATAAAACTTTAAATTAAAATATAAAACTAGAAATAAAAATACATAATTAAATATTAAGCTACAAATAAAATACCACATTAATACTATTGAGTACATTCGTTCTGAACAAGAAAGAATCACAAGAAAAGACGTCAAGAACAACAAGAACAACAAGAACAACCATCTTCGGTTACAAAAAACTTGTTTGGACAGTATTTCGAAGATTTGGGAGCTTCCGGGGCAAATTTACCAGATTATTAGTATTGTTGTAATATCTAAATTTCTATAATAATTATGTCTTTATGTACCCTTTTTATAAAGTTTTTAATTCAGTATGTTTTATAATATTCTTGTTGTCTAATTCTACTTTTAAAATAATATAAAACTTATTTTAATTTTTTTAAAATTTTATGGGTAAAGTTTAGTTTATAGATTTGAATTTGAATATTTGTGAGATAATTTTTTTAAAGATTAAAATAATAAACAAGAAATACTTAAGAATAATAAATAAGATATGTAAATGTAAGGACCAAATTGGAAATAAAAAGATGAAACTTCAAATTTGAAGTTTTGAAGTTTCTTTTTGCAAAGCCAAAAACTCTATATTTGAAATTATAGAGTGTCTTTTGGTAATCCTTTTAATCAGTGAACTTCTATGTAGTCGTTATATCTTCGACCTTTTTATCTTTTCTGGAGTGCCTAAACTAATTTAGTTTGGTTAGAGTGTTGTACGTAGTGGAAAAGGCTCGGAGTCTACAGTTAAATCTTAATCAAACTACAATATTCTATAGATTTTGTTTGATTGAATGTGTTCAGTTCAGTTATAAGTGTTTATTCTCGTCATGCTCTTGTTGTTTTATTGCGAGGAATGTCCCCAAACCAATGGCCAAGAAAGGTGGAACAAAGTTTACTTGGGTGATTAAGAATTTTGGCTCTTTGGTATATATGAACCTTGTCTTTCTGATATTTTTGAGACTGGTACTACTGGCTACACCTGGTAAACATAACACTTTTCCCCGTTCTCTTTTGTTCAATTATATTGCAGTGATTCATTTACTTTGTGTTCATTGGCAGCAGCATTGCAACAACTCCTATTATAATGGAATCTAAGACCTTGCTAGGGATGTTTAAACGGGTAAGCAGCCCGCGGGCTTTAACGGGTAGGTCTTACACGGGCTCAACCCGCACCCGTTTACTCATACATAAAGATTTAACGGGTTGATACAGGGTTTACCCTTTAAGGCCCGTTTATAAACGGGCGTAACTCTAATATAAACGGGCTACCCGTTTATTTTTTTTTCTTTTACAAATCATAAAACGACAACGTTTTTAATTAGGTTTTTTACACCTCTTCTCAAAGTATCGCGTTCTCTTCAAACTCCTCTTTAGACGAAATCTGGGTTGTTTAGATAAAGCAGTCATCAATCATCGTCTTTGTTCACGGCGCAGATCCGAAGAGTTTTTTGTTGAATCTTTCGTCTCTCTCTCTCTCTCTCTCTCTCTCTCTCTCACTCTCACGGCGCAGGTTTGTTTGAATCTCTCTCTCTCTCTGATTATAAACTGAATGTCTTTTCTTTTAAAATCTGTTTTTTTTTAAATCTTTTTTACTATATGGTTAGCATATTGATTTCATTGTGGTTTTTGCAGGTCTCAGGCTCTCTCAAGCTCTCTAGTCTCAGACCCTCCAAGGCTTTTGTCTGAAGCTACTGGTTCACCTTATAAAGATAAGGTGATAGATCCTTTACGTGTTTCATCTCTGTCACATATGGTTTGGTGGGTTTGACGTATTGTGTTTCATATGATGCTTAGCTACTGTTTTACTTTCAAAAGTTGAATACTTGAATAAGATTGCATTATGGGATAGGAATAAGATTGCATTATGGGATAGGAATAAGATTGTGCACCTGAACCGAACCATATTTGCCGGAGGTGAACCAAACCGGTTTGGAGATTAAACCGTTTAGCAAGTGCTGCTTAGTAAAACATACGACTTAATGGGTTAGATTTGATTTTATACTATGGTTAAAAGTGACACTTGAGTGATGATCGTCACACTTCTTTTTGTATGTTTGGTTATAAACTGAATGTCTTTTCTTTTAAAATCTGTTTTTTTTTTGTTTTACAATGTGGTTTTGTTTCTGCAGTCATGGCAGAGTCTTTTAACTTAGTTATGTGTGGATTTCAGGATGGATTTAGAGTCTCTCAACACAATTGCAGTCCTTGATGCTCAAAGGGAATACATGGATATGAATGAAGAAGATGCTTTGAATGAGGAAAATGCATTGAGTGAGGAAGAAACACAGATGCAAGAACCTGAACCTGAACAAGAACATGACACACAAGTAGCTGAAACAACTCAAGCAACAAAACTAAGGAAGAGGCGCTTAACTTCCAAAGTTTGGAACGATTTTACATCAGTTGGAGTTGAAAGTGATGGCAAGGAAAGAGGTCAGTGTAACTATTGTGGTAGAAAACTAGTGATCAATACTAAAACCCATGGAACACATCACTTGCAACGCCACTTAGAAACCTGTCCAGAAAAGCCTAAGAAGGTAGATAGGGTTCCATATGATCATAAAGTTGATAGAGAGATGACTAGCGAGATCATAATCTATCATGATTTGCCGTTTAGATACGCAGAATATGAAAAGGTTAGAGCAAGGAGTTTGTATCTCAATCCGGATTGTAAACCAATTTGTAGACAAACTGTTGTCGCTGATGTCTTTAGGAGGTATGAAGTAGAAAAGGAAAAACTTAGGAATGTCTTTGCAAAGCATCAGGGTAAATTTTGCTTTACTTCAGATTTGTGGGTTGCTCGTCCTACTACTATGGGTTATCTCTGTTTGACTGCGTCTTTCATTGATGATAACTGGAAATTGAATAATAAGATTTTAGCCTTCTGCGTTCTGAAGTGTCCCCATACCGGTGGAGAAATTGCTAGCACGATTATTGAATGTTTGAAGGATTGGGGTTTGGAGAAAAAAGTATTCACTTTCACTCTAGATAACGCCACCAACAATGATAGTATGCTGAGAATACTGAAAGGGCAACTTCAGATGATGAGTGGCAGCGGTTTGTTATGTGATGGGAAGTTTATGCATGTGCGATGTTGTGCTCACATCTTAAATTTGATAGTGAAAGACGGATTAGAGTTAGCTAAGGATCTCTTGCATGACATTAGGGAAAGTGTCAGATATGTAAAAGCATCTCAACAAAGAATACAGTCTTTTGCAGCTTGTGTGGAGAGAGTTGGAATCACGGATGGAGCAGGCCTATCCCTTGATGTTCCGACGAGATGGAACTCTACATACCAGATGCTAGTCCGAGCATTGAAGTTCAGAGCAGCTTTTGAAAGCATGGCGTCCTTTGACACACATTATAAGTCGCTGCCTTCAGAGGATGACTGGACCCGAGGGTTTAAGATATGCGAGCTGTTGAAGCCTTTTAGTGTCATCACTACATACTTTTCAGGTTCTAAGTATCCTACATCAAATGTTTATTTCACAGAGGTGTGGAGGATAGAAAGATTGTTGAAGAAATATGCTCACTGCGATGATGATGGGATAAGAGAAATGATTCAGCCAATGCAAGCTAAGTTTGATAAATATTGGGAGGATTATAATATGATTCTCGCTATGGGAGCTGTGTTGGATCCGAGAATGAAAATTGAGATTCTGGAAAAAGCTTATGAAACTTTGGATCCTACTACATCTGCCTTAAAGATTGCAGTACTTAAGGAAAACTTGGAGAAACTCTTCAAAGACTATCAAGCTAGAAAGTGGGCAAATTCATCAGGTTCTTCAGCTTCACAAACTCCGTATGAGATAGTCAATGAATCACCACTTGAAGAAGAATATGACAATGTAAGTAAATGTTTCACACTAATATGAATCTTCGATAGTTATTGCATCTTTATTGTGTAAGATTTTTTTTGAGTTATTAATATGAAGCTTCATTGTATAGGATCTTTTTGAGTTAGAAAGAAGCATTGCAGCTGGTGAGGACAACCCAAAGACACAGTTAGATATTTATTTAGAGGAGCCAAGAGTAAACAGAAAAAATAATCCAAACTTGGATGTCTTAGCCTATTGGAAAGAGAATCATCATCGATTGAGTGATTTAGCTGACATGGCGAGGGATTTGCTTACCATTCCTCTTACAACAGTTGCCGCTGAGTCGGCCTTTAGTATTGGAGGTAGAATTTTGACTCCATACCGAAACCGGCTTCTTCCAAAAAATGTTCAGGCCTTGCTTTGTGCTCGCAATTGGCTTAGAGGATTCGCAGAATTTGAAGGTACAGCAGTTTTAAAATTTTACACAAAAGTGTTTATGGTTAAATGATTTTTGGATTAACTTACATTTTAAATTATAGGTAACATCCAAGATACTGATGAGATTGCCACTGAAGATGTCAGAAAGACAGCAAGTAGCTCAGGAGTAGGAAGTTCAAGATGAGGAGGATCAAACATACAATGAGAATGCATATGGTAATTAGACTTTACTCTGAGAATTTTACTTAGATGTAGACCAGACAGGAACTTAAGGTCATCGTCTGATTTGTTCATGTTAACTTAAGACCATAGACTTGTGTTTGAGATGATTGATGCTCTGTCATTAGCGATTGATAGTTGCAGTAAGAATGTGGGTTGAGAGTTAAGAATTGGTGGAGTTTGTTACAGCTTAATACAAGCTGTGATCCTCTGCGCAGCACTCACCAAGCTTTAGGTAAGTTACAACTTCTTTTGGGCTTCATTAAACTCAAGGCCCAGCTGACTTTCTTATCTTTTGTTTGTATATCCACGAGCCTGGCCCATTATGAGCAGTATCGAGCACCACTTCTCACAGGTACAATGAAGCGGTCTGCTTTACGCCTGTTTTCATTTACTAAACTTGATGACAAAAATGGTGGATTGCTGTAAGTGCAAAGATGAACACACAGTAAGTAATGCAGAAGTAAAAACCAGAGACAAAACAATACAAGCAACACTATGCCTTTATCTAGAATCTCCTTTTAAACTAATGCTTTACAAGATTTGCTTAACAGCCTTTACATAGCTCTGTTAACGACGCTACAACAACTGGTACTCAGGAAAGATCCCTAAGCTACGCACGGCGCGCGTGGGTGTATCTCATCTCGTCACACGTACTTCGGCAACTGTGCTTCTTCAGCCACGCACCAAGACCATCAGCACCAAGAGCTTCAGTCTCTCTCTAATAAAATCAGTCTATGGCTGTCCTCTGGCTCTAATCTAGCAGACGTCGGACAAACCCATCAGAGGCTATTTTGTACTAGATTATTCTCCAACGTATCCGAAGATACTTTAGTTTTTATCGTTCTATGCGTCTCTCTACTCTAGGAACTCCACAAACATATGAAACCGCAGTCTCTAATTCCGGCCCACTTAGAATCAATATAACGGTGCGAGATCTTCTTCCTTTCCCTTTTCTTGGATATCGCACTGTTATCTCCTCTTGCACTTTAAGTCATAAAGCTTGCTCCCCAAGCTTATACTAACAACATACAATTGCCTTTCTCCAAGATCACCGCACTGCTCTGCCCAAGTCTACATACAACGACTTCAGCTCAGCATCTTGACTCTACTTATACCTGGTCCTTTCACCACTTAACACGTCGGTACTGCAACGTCTCTACCTTGACAGCACGCTCAGCGCTACCACTTCAGCGCCAGGACATCTTGCATCTTCAGATTCCTAGTAAATGATGATCAACTTGTCAAGATTGTTGCGAGAAGTTGATGACATCAGACTAGATATACCAAAGCAATCACGCTCCTGCGCGAGACTACAGACACAACCTCTGTAGCAGATATAGGAAAATAATCGACGACAGTTCCTAGCGTGTTTCTCAATGAGCTTTCCCAGCATTTAACTTAGCAGTAGTGAAAGACATAGATCGTCAGATCGTGCGCTTTCAAGTTTTTCCTTCTCAGTAGTAACGAATTTCGATTACTTGCATGGTATGCATCTTGCTTCCTCTACATGCTCATTATCATTTTTGCTTATAATATTTAGTATAAAGCTTTTCTTTTGTGTGAATCACCAAAGGAATGCTATACACTTTTTAGCAGATATCCATACAAGGCAATATCGTTTCCGTTCAAGCAGAACCGACATTATGAAGGAATGCATGCATGAATTTCCTTCTAGGCTTTAACTGAGACGCTGTGCAAATCACTTCAAAGAACTATCCAGTGACGAAATTGCTGAAGCAGACATTGCACTAAATTTGTGAAGATGCAGGATTTCAGGTTAGAGGAAGAATCTGGAGCAAGTAAAGAAAAAGAAGGAGAAAGAGCTGTCAGTTTTGGCTAAACTCAAAAAACAGAGGAAAAGTTACTGAAACTGAAGCAATGTGCACAGCTGGAGGCTTACTTAATCTCTTAGACATTTGGTGTTTATTTTCTTCACATTAATCTATTCGGATGAAGAAACTTCCAAACAAGACAGAACTCTTATGCAGTCACAGTCTCTTTGTTCTATGTTTTTCTTCTTCTGTATGCATTTCTGTTAGTTTGATTATCAACTAAGAATTTTATCCTATGGTTTCCCTTCTTCTTCATTTATAGTCATATCAATGTTTAAGATTTTTGAGTGCATATCAACATCTGTTCTTCATGATTCATAGTACAGTATGGACTTGCTTTTCATGATTCTTACTACAGTATTGCTGCATCACATTGTCTGTTTCTCGCTATAAAGTTAAGGCCATTAATCCTTTTGATTTTACTTAAATCCGGTTCAATTTCTGATCATAGTAACTAGTCAAATTTGTTACTGGAAAGCTTTGAGTACTTAGTCAACACCTCGTCCGGATATGCCCACTTTGAGGTACAGTTGCATAGCATGAACTCATGAAGCTAGGAGGTCTTGGTTTTTGAATTTGTGCTGAAGAACGGAAAAATACTTTGGCTGCTAGAGTTCCTCTCTCGTCCAGCAATGTTTTTAGCAATTAGAGACTGAATATGATTAAGAACTGATCTGACAAATATAATGTTCTGCTTTCGTTTGTGTTTGAGCTTAAAACTATACTCTATTCTTTGCTTTCTTAGCAGCAACAATAGGTCCTTGTTTTTTAATATCATAGATCATCTTCTTGATGTGGTTTTTGGTAATTTTTGGACAGGAACTTTCACTCTATACGGGGTCGTTTGTGCATTCACAGTGGTGTTTGTGACTCTGTGGTTTCCTGAGACCAAAGGGAAAACTCTTGAAGAACTTCAAGCCTTATTCAGATGAGAAGACTCTAAACAGTTTCATTCTTTGTATTCATCTCTCCCTATATATATCTCTGTTTTGGCCAAGAACAAGAAGAAACAAAGATATGTGAGATTTTTTCCATCTGTTGAGCTGAGAAGTTACTAAACATTTGTTTGTTTGTTTGTCAATAATCTTCTGTTACAATGTATTATGTATATGACCTCACTTTCAAGTTTTTTTTTTCTGTAATTTGATCAAGTTATTCTCATAGACTACATAAGTGATCACATTCATTGCCAAGAATGAACAATGACGATATTTTTAACTTTACAGGTTATTTGTTGACGCAATCTTCCTCAAGAAAAACTCGAAAACTAGTTTGAAATATGGTTTATAAGGTTTGAATTTTAAGTTAAATAGATTCTTCATTCTTGACAGCTTATGTGGAAAGAAAAGATTTTGGTGAAACTGAGTGACAAAGAAGAAGATCTATGTTATTATATTAATCAATTTTTTATTTGTTCTTTATATCTATTTTATTAAAATAGAAGTCACAACTCTTTATGTTTATTTTTTTTAAGTTGGACTATCTCCTAAATAATTACTTTAATATTTTTTTTCTATTTACATAACAATAATGTGGTTGCATTTTAGTTTTTCTTTCCCTAACTAACTAATTAAGGGTACCATTAATGAAATCTTTTTCTGATTTCATTCCTAAATATATGTTTTTTTTTAAATTTTAACGTGTGATATTATTTTTTATTTAATTCTAACTAAAATATAACCATGATTTTAATTAAAATGATCATTATAAAACGTATCTTTTCATCTAGATTTCAAGACACTATATAAACATTATTTATATAATTTTGTAGATCATATGATACAAAAATATTAGACATTATAAATGTAGATTAAATAAGAAGGTAAATATCTTCAATAATATTTTATGCTACTCTTATACTTTTTAGATTAAATTAATCGGCACATACACAATAATATAAAAGCTTAACTATTTTATGTTACTCTTATTTATTCTATTAAAATAGAAATCATAACTCATATCATGGGTGTTTTTTTTATAAATTAGACTATCTCCTAAGTAATTACTTTAATAATTTTCCTATTTACATAATAATATCATAACAATAATGTGGTTGCATTTTCAGATTTCTTTTGGGAAATTTTCAAAATACCATTTTCCTTGTATCACTTTTCACTTTTACCTTAATCACTTTTACTCTTATTTAAGAGAAAAAAATACTTATAACCCTTGAGTTAATTAATCTGAGACTTATGGTTTAGAGTTGAGGGGTGGGGATAGGATGGAATAGGGTTTAGGAAAAAAAATTAATTTAAAAAAATTTACCTCTTAAAAAATGGTATTTATGAAAATGTCTATTTAATGAAGGTAAAAATGAAAAGTGATACAACAAAAATAGTAAACTTGAAATTCTTCTTTTTCTTTTCCTAACCATTTAATTAAGAGTTTAGTTAATGAAAGTTTTTCCTGCTTTCATCCTAAATATATGTGTTTCCTTAATTTTAACGTGTGATGATTAAAAGGATCACTATAAAACATCTCTTTTCATCTAGAGTTTTCAAGACACTATATAAATATTATTTATATAATTTTTTAGATCATATGTTACAAAAATATAAAGGGAGAATTGCCGAATATAACTCAAAACTTTATTTCAAATGCAAAAGTAAACTCAAACTTAAATCAAATGCAAAAGTAACCCAAAGACTATTGAAATTACAATAAGCCCCTTGTGAACAAACAAAAAACCGAATTTTTTTTCCGTTTCTAACCCTCGCAAGTCTTCTGTCCAGATGACTTTCAAGTAAGCCGTCTGGACGACTTACTAGTAAGTCGTCTAGTATAGTTCTTCCTAAAAATAATTTAATTTTTTTTTAAAAGATATTTTGATAAGTGAAAAATTGAAATCATGTAATTAACGTATG
>CAJHQP010008193.1:0-28264 GCA_905132765.1 Moricandia arvensis
ATTTTGAATTCTAGAATATTTAACATTTTCGTGTTTCCGTATTCCTATATTTCATTAAGCTTGAAACCCAGAGGTCTAGCATACTTAACACTGCATCTAGTTAGTTTAATAGCATTATTTTCTATTTTATATTATTATACTATTTCCATATTTTATCTATCCTCCTAATAAAGAATATTTGGAGATTCATGGTTAATTTGATAGTTAGTCTTTAGGCATATTCATACCCTACTAGAACACATAAACACACCGATTTCAGTAGTGCACCAGTGATCATGCGACTTTGAGATACCTATTGACAAAAAAACGGTTACTAAGCATGGATTCTCATGCTCCACGAATTTAACCTGTGAGATCAATGGACAAGAAAAGGATCGCAGAATGGAGTTGCAGACGCACTTGTGCAAGAGGAAGGCTCGATGAGGAAACAACTCTTTGCGATAATCTTCCAGTAGAGCATGTTTACGCGCATCATCTAGGAGCACAACTACACAGCGCAATCCACGCAGGCTGCTCTAACATTCCGAACAATTTTTTGATGCTATCAAAAGAGGTACCTCAACCTTCAATGTTTTGCTGAGATCGCGAACTACTTAGCTATAAGAAAGAACCAATGGAGTTAATGGTAATGAGAAGAGGAAGTTCTTAAGGTTGTGAAACACTACTTTTTGCGTATGAGCCATACTTGTACCGACATTGCAAGGATGGAGTATTCAGAAGGTGTAGATGAAACTGAAATTCCAGGGATCCTTTATCACTGCCATAGCTCCTCTAATGCATGCCATTTCACAACTTTCATGACTGTGTCTAAGATACTTCAGCCGGTTTTGTGTGGCCAACTATGTT
The DNA here is from genome assembly GCA_905132765.1 of Moricandia arvensis. Lineage (NCBI taxonomy): Eukaryota > Viridiplantae > Streptophyta > Magnoliopsida > Brassicales > Brassicaceae > Moricandia > Moricandia arvensis. Next base: position 847 of record CAJHQP010008193.1, read on the forward strand.
TCATGCTAATGTATACATCTCCAAGTGTAGCTCGTGTCAGCCCCGAAAGGAAATGCGGCAAGAGGAGCATGCATAACAACTTCATCTTTGCGCATCTGAGGTGTTCGATTCTTTCAGAATTGATTGTCATGGACCATCCCACCATCCTAAAAAACTGAGATATATCGTCGTGCGCAGCTGGTCGACCACGTATCCAAGTGCGCCGTTGCAGCGCTGAGCCAGCCTCCCACCAAAAGATGCTACGAGTCAGCGACAAGATGCTCCAAATCAATCATTCTTCCCAGATCAGAGTACCTAGCAGTGGTCATATGCGAGTGCGAGGATGCTTCCACATCATCAACAAAATCTATTAGCGCAGATCTGTTGAAGAAGAATGCGTCGAGAGCATAAGTCGCTACTCCTATCTATTCCTCAGCACAAAACGCCCGTCAGGATGAAAGTTTCAACGCAGCGAGCATCAAGCAGCATCTACAAAAGACATGTCATCACTATGCACAAAGACTGTCGCGCTCCTACAGCTTCGACGCATGCCTCTCTGGGCATACAGAATAGCCTACAAGACACCAACGGACCACCCCTACAAACATGCCACCATTAAGCCATCGACCAATATCGACTTACTCCTAAGGCTACCACCCATCAAACATCACACTGTACCACCATATCCTATTATTTAGAAGAAGCTTAGCTTCATCTACACATAGAATATATGAGACCTATAGCAGTTAATGTTAGTACACAGGCACACGAATCACCCCAGTGTATGGATGATGTCACCTTGCCCTCGTGGAGCCTTTGGAGTACAAGGTGCTATAGGGCCTGTGAAGATTGCTCAACTTTGACATCAAACACGCCGCTGCAAAGGCGCCCTCCATTCAATCCCCGATGCCAGTGAAGAAGACGATAAGGATTTGCGAATATGAAAGCTCAAAATTTTATAGAAATGCGACAAGCCTATCACTAGCATATGAGGATGATTAGCAGAAGACTTGCTGCCAAATGATCTGTGGTCTGCCTGTCATTAATTCTATGTTAACGTTTGCTCCTGCGAAAGCTGAGATAAGATGGCTCCTAACCTTTCTCCCTATCACAAGAGTTATGCCCCTGATAGCGGCGATGCTTGTTTGTGCTTGACAACAAAACAGGCCAGCAAGCCCAGTTGTTGTCAATGGTTCAGCGCTCTTAAACCATAATCTGCTGAGATAACCATCACAGCAAGGTGAAGAGAATTCCCTACTGACATCACTTCTTAGCTCTAATCCGTCTAAACACAGTCAAGCGCTAGCTGCCACTATAAACCAAACAATTGGGCGAGCCGCAACCACTGCCGTGCAGTGTAGTATTTTTAGCATTTGTTTTAGTTCCGGTTTAAGTTGTAGTTGCAGGTCAAAAATCAGAAACCCCGAGATCCTGGAAGGAGCAACCACTGCAGGGTGCTCCACTTCAGAGCAGCAAACCGTTAGAAAAAACGATTGCTAGTCCGATGTTACGAGGAGCCAAACTCACCAGCGCGCGCCCTCTCAGGAAGGGGTCGGAAACAAGCGAGGTACACTACGTCAGTCTGACAGCAAAGCAGCCACAAATGCTGTACACCCACCATGACTTCGCATTTAGCTACATAATCCATTTGCTACTGTTTCATTTGATGTTTTGTTTATTCTATTTGGCCTTACTTATATATTTTTTCATACCGGGCGATGATATGAAGTAAGTTTGGGGAGAGACACTTATAGTGCTCTACTGATCTCATTTGTCTCTCTTTTGTTTTTATTATCGAGTCAGCTTTAGGATCAAGTCTTGTCAAAACTGTTTGTGGGAAATATAGGACATTATGTGATGTTTGTTAACCACCTTCGTTCTTTAAGTTATCTTATCCAGTGACCTTAGAAGAGATGAAAGATATACATAAGGACCTGGAACACCCTGAAATTACGTCATTTTGTTCTCCAGAAGCTTTCGCCTTGTCGAGGTTATTTTGGAAAGATTTAACTCATTTAACTTGAACCTAATCTTGACTGCAATTCTTCTTGTCATGGGTGCTAGATCAAGGAAACGAGATGAAACTCATGACTTCTTATCTTTATATCCATCTTTCTGATCATGATTGGCTAGTTCATCTTTAGCTAGTTCCTACCTTGAAACCCCTACGCCTTTATTTCGCCTCTCATGCATTTTCTTTCTCAGTATCTTATGTGAACATATGGTGAAAAAATGCCGGAGAGGAAAGGATCAACATAGCTTCTTACTCGTTACTGCAACAGAAATTGTTCCAGAAGTAGAACATGCAAGATTAAGGGAGCAAATGCTCCATCACTGAAGTTACCGCACAATAGCGGGGGTGGAAAACCAGAATATTTGTGTAATCAGGCATCACTAGTGGCATATCAAAACCATCATATTTTACTTCCTTCGTTGTCACATCACTATTAAAAAAATCATCAGAACAAGATGATGGAGGGGAAGAATACAAGAAACATGACCACTAGAAAGTTGAGCATAGAGTGGTACCGCGTTAATGGAACAAAGAACAGTGCGGATGATCAGAGCAATCGCTCCAGACAGGGAGAGAAGCCAAAAACGAGTTGAGGCTGCGGGCATCAATGGATATATCCTCTCTTGCAATTTTGCAAGATATCCAACATCCTCTATAAAGAAGTGGTAACCCATAAACACTGATTAGCTCCACCTAAACACTTAAATGGTCTGTTTTACACCTAAAATCATCTACCCTGACTAATGCATGTGATTAGAAGCTCACGCCACTCTTAAATGAATGTAAGGATTTTTGTCTGGAAGGGTGATTTTTGTAGGTTCTGAGATATAGAGTATAAAGCAGGCTTGAAATAACAGTGAGTGGGGTTTCGGTAAGGGTGTGTTGTCTTACTCTATCTGCTTATATGGTTAAGAGATTAGTGGTTAAGGTATGGTTGCTGAGAATAGGCGAGTTCCCACACTTTCAAAGATTTCTCCCTGATCTTGATACTTGACTTTGTTTGAGGACAAACAAAGATCTAAGTCTGGCGGAATTAATATGTTATGTTTTTGACACATTGCATATAAGTTTTATCATTTGTTTTTCAAGGTTTTGTCGAGTCTTTCTAGTCCATTTCGAGTTATTTCAGGTCCATTGTAGGTATGGAGGCCATTGAAGAGATATATGAAGAAAAGAGTCATAATTGGTGCTACCCGCCGCAAAAACTGAACTGAGCAACCTAATGGGTGCCCCGAAGCAGAGCAACCTCTAGATTGCTCCTGATATTTAAAGAAACCAAAATATTATTTCGGAATGTGCCTTAGTTTCCTTATCCTTTTTTTATAACAGCCGTCTGAGGCATCCATATATCCTCTTTTCCTTTTCTTTTCTCTCTCACCTTTGTTGTTACGCAAGAAAGACCTAGAGAGATTTTGGTTTTACTCAGCGTTTTGCTACTTGTAAGGGAGGACCGCTTCATCTCTCTCTCACCTTAGAGAAGATCATCTTGAACCCTCTTTTATAATTATAATCGCATGGAGTATTATTCAGAATCAAGACCTATGGTTCTTTTGTGTTATTGCTGGAGTAGTCGGCTAGCTTAGTCTAGGGTTTTAGGGTGTTGGATCTGTGAGCTAAACATAGATAAGTATAATTGATTGTCTTAATTTATAAACTGTTCTTATTGCTTTCATTGAATTTATCACTTGATATATGAACATATGCTTAATCTATTCATTAACATTGAGATAGGTTGCTAGATCTGTATGAATGAGCATTACATCCCTAGTCACCGAGAATATATATTACGGTGTATGTGAACAAAACGGAATCTGATCATTACTATTTATCATCGAGTCTCGGTCCAAACGAGAGTTGAGGTGTTTAGATCGATTGATAGAATGTGAAATACCACGAGAGTGGGTTGAAATACCTTGCACGTTCCAAGTTCTAGGACCAGGGATTCATAGAATTGGAATAATTGTTTGGCTCATAAGTGTTTGACACCTAATGAAACAACCCTAGGCTAGGGCTCTTAGTCATCTAAAAATGTTTAACTAAACATGTTACTTGCTCTTTACGGTTTCTTAGTTTTTAATCATTGATTATTTTAGCTTGATACTGATCCCATAAAACTAAAGTGTAAACTGATCCCTTGAAATTGAATCTAATAGTATTACAACAACACTGTTAAACTTAACAGTAGTAAAGATCCAATTTTAGTGTATCACAAGATGTCATTTCGATGATTTCAAAATCCTTATCATGGCCAAGCTTTTCTACATAACTACGGGAGTTAGCATATGTTCAAGGATATTTTAGGACCTCAGGATCACACACATACCCCATGGCGAAAAACTGGCACAGTAGACACTTTGGCCAATATAGCTCGGGCATTTCACATGAATTTTTTTTCTGTTGGTTGTTATATTCTGGGTCTAGATTCCTAAACCACCTCTAGTTGAGTAATATAAGGTTCGACGAGCTATTTCCCCACCAAAACTATCATATAGCATCAAATTCCCATCAAACTATGACCTAGTGTCAAATCTCCACGGCTTGAAAGTTATAAACTTATTTCTCCACGAATTTACAATTTTGAATGTATTTCTCCCTGAACTCATATTTCGAAACTTAATTACCATAGACCATGGTTTTAATTGGTTTATATTTAACCAAATAGTTTAAACCGGCTAAACCAAACCAAAAACTCATTTAATTTTTTTTATTACAGAATATTGTTTCTCTTCTTGTTGAAATTTCAAAACATAGATTTTTTAAATTCAAAAAATCTTTCCTAATTTCTTTTTATATTTTGCGTATTTTAAAAATTTAAAATAAAAATTACATCAAGATTTTATGTTTACAAAATTTAATAAAATCACAGTAAAACAAATAAGCTATTAAATTATTGTATCTTTTGATATTTGAAGCAAAAATTAAATTTTGATAAAAGTATATGTCAAATCTATGTTTTGTTGAATTTTGACATATATTTTTATCCAAAAAATTATTTTTTCTTTCAAATTTCAATAAACAAATAAAAATTAACAAGCTTATTTGTTCATTGTGATTTTATTAAACTTTATAACAATGAAATCTTTATGTAATTTTTTTCTTTTAAATTACAGAAACACAAAAATATAAACCTAAAACTTCCTTATAATTAAAAAATATCTATATTTAAAATTTCAACAAAAAGAAAAATAATATTCTTAAATAAAAGTTGTTTAAAATCAATTTTGGTTTTGATTTAGCCGGTTTAAATTATTTGGTTAATAATAAAACAATTCAAAACCATGGTCTATGAGTAATTAAGTTTTGAAGTATCGATTCGGGGAGAAATACATTCGAAATTATTAATTCGTGGAGAAATAAGTTTATAACTTTCAAATCATGGAGATCTGACACTAAGGTCATAGTTTGGTGGGGAACTGATGCTATATGATAGTTCTCGTGGGGAAATAGCTCGTCCGACCTGTAATATAATAAGTTTTTGATGTGTCAGAAAAAAAAACAAACCAAGCAAGATTTAAATTCTCTAAATCTTTATCTCTAGTTTAAGCTAACCAAATAATAAATAAAAACTAGTCAGCAAGCAGACTTGATTCTCATAGACAGAACGCATTCAATACAAAATTATACGGGATTAAAAATTCTAAGACGAGTAGCAAGAACTTATGAGAAAGCCTTTCACCTTAGCCAAGATCGGAGAACCGAAGCGAATCAAAAAACATTCAAGACCCTTGTCACTTGATCACCAAAGACTAGTTTCTTACCTTAGATCTCTAGAGTACATGGATGGATTGCCTGGTTCGCAAGGCTACCCACTAGGATCACCAAATAATCCTCGAATCAGATCCGACGTAGTAGCATAAAGGAAAATACATCCAAACAAAAGAAAAAAGCAAGATAAGCTCTAGGGAACATATTTAAGGAAATAGACTGTAGCACAAGAAACCACTAAACGGTGCACATAACCTTTGTGGAAAAGCAATGGCTCGACGAATCGACAACTCCGGACATGATTGTCTCACCTGTGGCTCATGGTTGATGACAATGTGGATCAGCGTTGGCGATCCGGTGGCTTCGGTTTTCTATGTCTTCACGTCTCGACTCACATTATCCTTTTCACAGACCCAATACATAACATCGATCATATGGATGTGCTGGCACAAGGCTTGTGATGGCAGCACTGCTCCTTGGTGGTGGTCAGATCGAGAGGATTTGCGGTGGTGGTCGTTCACGTATTCTACGATGGCCAACGTATGAGCTCAATGAACAAAAAAAATAGAGAGGAAGAGTATCGGACTAGAGAGAGGAGATATAACAAGAAGGAGAGGCGGCTGATTTCATGAAGAGGGATATATAAACAATTTAATCTTTTAGATAACACACATACACAAATATATTAGAAAAAATAATGGTTTAGTTCGGATTAAGATTATACAAAAAATTCGAACCAGTTTTGAGAATCAGGATTATTTATAATTCTCTCACACTTAATCGGAATTAGCCCTAAATCCCAGACAGACCCGAAAAGAACTTCAACGAATACAAGAGACAAAAGAACACGAAGTCCGAAACAATGGAAATAAATGGTGATCTTTTTTGGAAAAAGGAAAAAAGTAAAAAATGTTAACCGGACTAATCAAAAGATATTGGACATAAGGGTGTCACTTTATTTTTTGAAAATTCAGAATCCCTGAAAATCATTGAAATGTTGAAAAAATGATTGAAAATCAATGAAATCCAAGTTCTCTAATCGTCGTCCTGGTTCAGGGCTAGGGACAAATTACATTATGATACCAAATTGTAATATCCGTCTCATCTTCTCTCGAGAATAACATTTTATTTATGATAAAATATCAAATTAAACCAAATTTACCAAACCCGAATAAATAAAAAATATTTAATAAAGTAAATGCGAAATAAAACACTTTTAAAATCAATTACGAAATAAATCAAAACTCATACAAAATTAGAATAAAATCGTGATCATCCCCAGACACCAAATTGTCTAGATATCTAACTATTCATCATGTTCACCTGCAAGAGAAGAAATAAGAGTAAGTAACAAGGGAAACACTCAGTAAAATATGAGATGCTAAATCCGCAAATTCCAATGACCGAGACCGTAGCACGCACACATGATAATTTAGTCCTCGTATAAGCAAACAAAGCACCGAATAAGCCACAAATAACAATCAATAAGCTCATAGTACATAACTAGTCTTCTCCTCATATGAATACATGGGAGATATTCGATATTAAATTATATAAATTGAAAATTTGAAGCCGAGTATCGAGAATTTACGAGAATAGCCCTCACTTTAGCCAAGCATGGAGAACCATAAGCAAATCGAAAAACATTTCAGAGACTTGATCACCAAGGAAACTAGGGTTTCACCTTAGATCTCTACAGTACATGGATATATTTATTGGTTGCAAGCTACCACTTGGATCACCAAAGATTCCTCAGATCTACTCTAACGTAGCAGCGTAAAGGAAAATACAACATCCAAACAAAAGAAATAAACTAGATCAGCTCCATGGCTCATATTTAAAGAAATAGATTGTGGCACAAGAAACCACTAAAAGAGGTGCACATAACCTTTCTGGAAAGTAACAGCTCGATGGATCTACAACTCCGGGGACATGAGTGTCTCACTGGTGGCTCACAGTTGATGCGTAGGATTCAGTCCTCAGGTTTTGTATTTCTTCACGTCTCGACACACATTCTCTTTTTTTTCCACAGACCCAATACATAACGTCGACACCATGGATTTTGGTGGCACGAGGCATGTGATGGCGGCTCTGCTCCTTGGTGGTGGTTAGATCGAGAGGCTTTGCGCTGGTGGTTGGTAATGTCTTCTCTCGACTACAAACGTATGAGCTCATGAATAAGGATTAAGAATAGAGTATCTACTAGGAGAAGATATAACAAGAAGGAGAGGTGGCTGATTTCATGAAGGATGTTGGAGAGGAATTTCTTATCATCACAAGGCCCAATCCAAATAACGGAATTCGGCCCCCCTTTTGCTGTAATCAAGCCGATCAAAGTCGGCTCGGCTTGAAACCAGTGTCAAGGTAGAGTTCTCTCGAGCGACTCGAAGAAACGACATTCCTGCTCGATCCACCAGCCACGGCTCCAAATCCCCGACTGAACCAAAAATCTCATTAAGGCGCGACTCTTTAGGGCAAACGGATTTAGGGTGAATCGGAGAACCACAAACCTTATCTATAAAAGGAAGGGACAGGGAGAATGAGAAAGGGGTCCGAAATAGAGACACCTCAACCGATTGACGGCACGATCTAGGATTTCTCAAAGGACATTAGATCTCATCAATCGCTTGTACCTTTCTTTCGATCTCTCTCCCTTAGTCGATTTGTATTTGCATACTGATCAATAAAACGTCTTCGATATAACCCAAAAATCAAGTTTAGTTTCCTTCAATCAAACTAACCAAACTAAGTCTCCGTTTGAGGTTTTGAACAAGTACAAACCTCCATTTGATTATCTCCGGGGGTCATGGATGTCTTTGCTTTGTGTTGGTTTTTGGGGGAGCTGTGTAACAAGCTTGAAGCCAAGAATGTCAAAGTTATGTTTATTTTGGTATTCAAAAACTCATTAGGGGTATAAATGCCTATGATCCAGCGAGTAGAAGGGTGTTAGTATCAAGGGATGTGAAGTTCGGGGAAACAAAAGGCTACTAAGAAGGAAAAGCAGTGGAAAGACTTGGAGGAGTTATCCCAATAATCTGATACGAGGCAAGCTAATCTAAGGATGATTACTAGAAGGACTTCATATTAATGTTACCGAGGGTCAAAAGACTAAACCTCCGAGACGGACCAGTGCCACAACAATCACCCCCACCTCGACCATTGAGAGGGGGAATGATGAAACCTAGTGCAGACCTTCATGATCAAGGTGAAGGGCAACAAGAAGAAGTTGAAGAAGAGGCTGGGAATGAATGCTGGTGGAGAAGGTTCCAAATGAGCCAACTGGACCAAAGGCCAGGTGGACCAACAAAATGGATTCTTCCTACAGGAGGTACCATATTAAGGAAAGATGCGTGTTGGACAGTGGATGATCAGGTAGAAGAAGTGGAGCATGCTGATTTAGGAATCCCATTGAGAAGAAGTGCAAGATTGAGGGAGGAACCACCAAGCTCAAATTTGGGTCAATACAAGAACTTACTACAATGCACAAGCCGTGGGAGCTTCCTCTCAAGCTGTGTATTGTTTTGCTAAGTATAATGAGGAACATTGTGTATTCATGATCAGTCTAGATGATAGCCGCCATTCCTAAATCATATGAAGAAGCTATGTTGGACAAGACATGGAGAGAATCAGTAGGCGATGAGGTAAATGCTATGATCAAGAATGACACTTGGTGTTAGAGTGAATTACCAAAATGAAGAAGGCTGTGTCAAGTAGATGAATCTTCACTATCAAATATCTTACAAATGGAAAGGTTAATAGGAAGAAACCAGACTGGTGAGAAGAGGGTTCACCCAAATGTAATGAGAAGACTACATGATACTTTTTCACCAGTGGCCTAAGCTTCATACAGTAAGAATTGTGTCTTCCTTGGCGATGAACCTTGAATAGGGCCTTTGGAAGATGGATGCGAAGAATGTCTTCTTGCAAGGAGAGCTTGAAGATGAAGTGTACATATATCCTCCACCTGGTTTTGAGAAGCATTGTCAAGAAGGAGATGTGTTGAGTCTAAAGAAGGCTATCTACTGTCTTAAGTAGTTGCAAAGAGCTTGGTATAATAAGTTAAGCACAACCTTGAATGGTAAAGAGTTTAGGAAGTCTGAACTTAACCACACCCACTTCATTCTCATACTCCCTTAGATATTGTTGTTCTCGATGCATATGTTGATGATATCATTATCACTGGAAGTGATCAAAATGGTATCAAATATACAAGGATTTCCTTAAGTAAGTATTTGAAATTAAAGACTTGTATGAAATGAAAAGTTCCTTGGAATTAAGATATGTAGATCCAAGGAAGCGTTGTTTATGTCCCAAAGAAAGTATACACTTGATCTTTTGAAAGATGCAAGGTGATGTGGGGTTTTATTTCACTTTCAAATTAACCTTATATTCTCGCTTTACTCTCTCAAATAAGAGGTCTAGTGTAGTACTTAGGGATCGAATCCACAAAGACTCTAAGATTGCACAATAGATTTATTATCTTCGAATTAAGGCTAGATGAATTATAACAATAACAAGAAAAGCGATCTTTAAGATTGATTTGGTTCGTGAAGATTAATTTAGGGCACTAGACTTAGGGGAAATTCTCAGGTAGATTTTAATAATGCAGATCAATAGTTTGCTTGGGTTTTATTAAGTATCGTTCTGAATTAAACCTTAGAGTTTAGGAGATCACTCTTGCGCATCTCGGCTGAGCGCCGATCGATAGCGATACAATGGCGTCGATCGATGCTCATTCTAAACAATACTAATTTCCGTGGTTTAATAGTTTCTCTAAACTTCTAATTCAACTCTCGTTTGTTACTAGTTATTTAGATTGTTTAAGATAGATTCCATGTTATAACCATGCTCTCGCTTGCGTTATAGAACCCTAATTTCTAAGATTGAAGTGATCAAATTCAACTTAGCATTAAGTGCAACTAAACAAAGAAGCAAGAAGATTACCCTAACAATTCATATGATCACCAATACATTACTACCATTGAATAACCCTAAATCTAATAGAGAACTACTCAGACATAGCAATAAAGAACATCATTAATTATGAATAAATTGCATATAATAGAATGAATAAAAAGATAAGGAGTTCAAGATCTTCTCTATAATGATGATAAGATCTTTCTCTCCAATAATGTAGCAATGTGTTCCAACTCTAAACTCTGGTGTAACTTGTGGCTGCTTCGTTTCAGAATAACAAGCTTAAGATTTAACAAAGATAGAAAACCCTAATTAAATAGTTCTAAATTCGGCCAGGGGACTTATCTTGCAAATTAAATGAAGCTTCTGGTGTAAAATTTTGTAGTTTGCCAATCTTTGCTGCCGACTTCATCGTCGATTGACGCACAGTGTATGACATCGATCGATGGTCCATTTCTAAATCTGGATTCGACTCTGGATTTTGCTGCTTAGTCCTAATTGCTCCAAAATGTCGAAATGCTCCAATTGCTTCTAATAAGTACCTAGACCTGTAAATGCTCTAAAAAAATGCCAAATGCATATAAAAAATTCTAAATATACTATATATATTATAGGTGAAATAGGTAAATCTATAGTATATCAACTCCCTTAGTATATCTATAGTATATGTTTGACTCTCCTGGATAATTGGAGTTTCCCTGAATGGTTAGATAAATCTCCTAGTCGCCAATGTTTTGGTTTGCAAATGATTAACCCTAGTGAGCTTCTAATAAGGCAAGAGAGCTACCTTCGATTTTTAAAATGGCATATCTCCTAAACCATTAATCCTTTGATATGAAACCCATTCTCTGTGTTCTCTTGTTGAGTGTAGAATCCAGGGAAGCTGGTTTCATTGGATAAATTCCTTCTTAGTTTGTAAGATTGGCGTTTTGATTGCACATATGTCCTGATTGGCTACTTTAGGGTTTATTAAGCTTCATGTTCTCCACTACTTTTCTTCTGTTCCTTTCTCTTTATTTGATGATGACTTGATGTCCTCATCATACTCTCCCTCTTGAAAAGGTATCGACCTCGAAACTATATCTCCTGCAACAATAGAAAGTAAGTTAACTTCATTCATCTTTGGAGTTTAGAGTCTCACCTTGATAAGCTTGAGGTTTGGTGATGTGTGGGGCATCTGGAGGTTTTCCTTTGAGTAATTAAGATAAGATCACTTTACTGCTCTGGTCTGGTGCAACACTATCTCCTTTAGTGTTTATGGTATTCATCATTGGGGCAGTGACATCTTCTTGTTTTGAACTTGGTATGGCAACAAGTTCTTCTCTGGTGGAACCTATTTGTGATTAGCATCTTTACTTCCTGCAATTATCTCAACTTTCTGGGAAAGAAACAAGTGCATTATGGATTCTTCACACAAATATGAACTTGCTAATCCTCTCATCATAGTTGCAACATATTCTATATTTATCAATGGTTCATTGTAAGGTGTTTTGTATGTAAAATTTTTGCCTTCATGAAGTTCTAGTAGGTTGATTAACACATCTTCTGAATCACTTGAAAAAAAACTTAGGGAAAGAATAACTTACCTAAGGAACACATTTTGTGTTCTTGTTGTTGGACTCAGCGTAAGGATGCAATGTTTGGTCATGGGGTTATTCTTTGAGCATCTCTTGAGTTCCATCACTCTGAACTCTTATGTGTTTTGGTCTCTCCTTCAATTTCTCTTGTACTTTGTACTCCCTGATCTGGCTTATACCTTACTAATCTTTCAAGAGCAAGTGCATCATGTATGATTTTAAGTCTATATGAATACGTCTTGTAACTCTTAAACTCACAGTGATAGGTAGTGGAAACATGTTATGCTTGTTTCTTCCTTGAAGGCCAAGATTATTGCCTTTATTTGGTCCACCAAAGGCTAAAGCTACTCCTAGGCATGCACCAGTTAGCGTGGAGTTAACACAGTCAGCTGATGTGGCACCAATAATTACCTCATGTTTCTCAAGTGGATCTGTTTGGTGGTGCAATTGCATCCAAAAACTTGTCTTCTACTTTCTCATTCTTTATTGAGAAGTGTGTTGTGTACCATGACTCTCTTTACCTCTGTTTGTAGGTTCATCTTTTTGTATCAAAACTCTTTGCAAAGACAAGTGCATTGTACTAGAATTGGAATTTAATAAATCAGACTGAACCAAACTATCACTAATTTTAGACAATTTAGTTTTCTCTTCTAGTAATCCTACTTTCTTTGATGGGCAAGTTGCATCATAGTGTCATCTTTTATGACATCTGTAACATGTCTGATCTTTAAATTTATTAGGATTGGAACACTTACCTTTGGATGTTGCTTCTGGTTGCTTGGCTCTGATTTCTTGACTCTTATATTTAAAGTCTCCATGATCCTCTGCAAATTTTGTTGATTTTGTAAGTCTAGTAAAGCTGCAGAGATTGTCTGTTGTTGTAACTTTCTTGCTTGAGCAGACTTCTTAATCTCTGGATGGTGTGTGAAGGCACTTGAGAGAACCTTCCAGGAATCAGGGGGCATAACCATTATTATGCTTAGAAGCAGATTGTTGTTTTGGTATAGACAACACTCTCTTTGGTTTTGCTTGGCAGTGAATTCTTATAGTGGTTCAATTCTTGCTTAGATTTTGCTTTGAAAACTCTCTGTACATCCTTGCCTTCAGGCCTTCCCAATCTAGTACTTGTTTGTTGTAGAAGCTTGGATTATTTTCCCTCAGCCACCATTTATAAGCCTTTTTTGTAAATGCTTAGACTACTTGTTGTAACTTCTTTTCCTTTAGGATTTTGTTTGACTGCTGCCACTTCTCCATATTTTCATCCCAATGCAAATACATTTTAGGATCCTTGCTCTTTCCTGAAAAGACTAAGGACATGTATTTGTTATCATTTTCTCTTTAATCTTTGCTTCCGTGAGATAATTGGTGTTGAATGAACGGACACTAGGTTGTATATGGTGAATTCATAGATGATGGACTTCTTTTCTTGCTGGAGAGCTTTGTAACGCTTATATATAGCTTCCACACGTTCATCATCCTCTTCCATACTGATTTCAGAATCAGTTTCATTGCTCCGTAACTTGTTTTCCTGGCCAACTCCTTCTTTGTACCATCTTGTGTTTGTTTGAGAATGGTCTGGTGGTTCAGGCTCCATCTCCTCCTTATACGGCTCATCTTCACTCTTCTTCAGACCATAAAATCTTCACGATGTTCAGCAGCATTGGTACTAAGATCATGATCAGAATCAGTCCCTTGACAAGAAAATATTTGATCTTCTTGTCCCCATTCGTCTTCACTTGCATCTTCTTCAAATTACTCCATAGCTGCCTCTGTATTTTATTTCTCCTCTTGTGTACCTCAGAAACAAGAAGACAAGAAATAAATTAAATTAGGCATGCATATATTTTAAGGGAAAGAAGGAAAAATAGATTTTCTATTAACTCTAAGAAAAGAAACAAGTTTTAAGGCAAATTATAAACAAGTAACTTAACTTCTTCAAAAATTTTAATGGAAGCATGAAACATAAAATAAGAAAAGAAAAATATATTTTATTTTATTTTCAAATTTAAAGAATTAAAATTAAACAAACAAAAAACATATTTTTTACTAGTTCTTAGTTTAAGGGATGCAATCAATCATAAAATGGTAAGTAGAGCTCATGAGGGAAAATATTGAATGCAAACAGACTAAATGATTCTTTTTTGAATTAATAATGATCTAAAACGGAATTAATCTACCTTCTAACTCTTTATTTGGTTTTCAAATTAAAATAAATAAGAACACAAAATCGATCGAAGATGCAATAAACATAAATAAACTAAGATCAAAATTTTTATTTTTTTCAGTTAATGGAATTCAACTAAACAAAGCAAGACTAGAAACACTCTTTTTATGGTTTTAGTTTTTTTTTCTGGAAATAATATAACAAAAACATAAACAAAGCAAAACAGTTTTTAAGAGTTTTCTGATTTTCTAATAAACACACAAAAGAAATAAAATTAAAAACAAATTGGATAGATAAAACATGATGGATAGAGCTTTTGAAGCTTTGATACCAGATGACGAGGCAAAGAATCACTCCATGAACATGTCTTCTAATGGTGATCAAAGTGATCATGTAAGCTTGTGCGAAAGATGAACTAAAGGTAGAGATGGTGGTGAAAATGACTCTCTAAATCTTGTGGGCTAATGACTCTCTCAATATGTAGATCTTGAAATTTTTTGAATCACAAAAAAAAATACAAGACAAATCAATAGAACAACAATGAATCACTCACTGAATTAAAAGATTTATGCAAAGATAAACTTTGATAAACAAAATAAACTGAATAATTTCTTGATTGATTGAAAGGTGAATATTACATAACAATGCTAATGAGCTTATACAGGCTTGTCCCTAGGTTCTAAGAACGCAAACAAAATATTACAATAATGAAAAACTAGCTGTTGGAGCAATGAAGGGGATTTGGCTCCATAAGGGAAGTTTGATGATTGCTTTTGTAGCTGGAGGGCTTAAGGGGGTAAGTGAAACTTTTTGGGACATTATTCCAGCCAAATAAACCAATAAGACCGCTGTAATCTTGTTCTGAAAGGAGGTGTTGAGAATTGATGGGTATTGACTCCAAAAATGGTAAGTATTGTCTTCTTTGAATCCATGTAATATGGTGAATACTGGTCCATTGTAAGAACGGGTCTGACTCTCTGGGTGTTTGGAAGTCTCTCCTGAATGGTTAAATAAATCTTTTGGTCGCCAATGTTTGGTTTTCAAATGATTAATTTAAACCAATGAGCTTCCAAATAAGGCAAGTCGAACCACCTTTGATTTGAAAATGGCATATCTCCTAAAACATTAATCCTTTTGGTATGAAACCAATTTGGTATGAAACCAATTTGCCATGTGTTCTGGTTGAGTGTAGAATCCAGAAATCTTGCTTCATGGATAAATTCCTCCTGCTTTGTAAGATATGATATTTCCATTGCACATATATCCTTATTGGCTTCTTTAGCTTTCTCAGCTTCATGTTCTCCACTGATTTTATCCTGGTTCCTTTCACCTCATCTAATGATGACTTGACGTCCTCATAGTGATGTGGGATACAACCTACCATAAAGTCTCATATGGTGCTACCTCTATACTCGAATAATGGATGTTACTATAAATGAACTATGCTAGAGGTAGATACTTTCTCTAGATTCCTTTCCAATCCAAAATAAAAGACCTTAGAATATTCTTTTAATACTGATTTTGATTGACCATTTATGTTTTTGATAATTTGTACTCATGTGAACCTTGGTCCTGGACACCTTTTGAAATGCTCGCCAAAAACTAAATGTGAACTTTATATCCTAGTAATAGGTACTTTGTGCAATCTGACATCACATCAATGCATCTTCACACTAATCTTTCAATTTCCTTTATCCTTTTGAGTGCTAGAAATGAGCTGACTTGCTCAGTCGACCTATGATCATCCGTATGACATTCTTCCTGAACGTGATGAAATCCTTGTCACTATATCCCAATTCCACCTTATAATATGTAGATTCTGCAATAATCCACTTGGTAGCTAATGCTCCGCATTAATCATATGATAAGTCTAACAACACGTAGCGAAAGTGGTCACATCCCTTTTCTTACCAGTCAAATGGTGTTAACACTTACAATTTCCAGTACATCTTGGTGTTCCATTGGGTGTATGGAGAAATACGAGTAATGTGCTTGTTGTAAGATTTTATTTCTTAACAGCTCGTCCTCTTTAACATATACCGGGCTATGAATTAACGAAATTAAAATCAATGCAGTGTGGTAGCTGAGTACTTCCTTTTCAATCTGCCTCCTAGAGCCTCGTTCTTCTTTGGCCTGTCTTTTTTCTCCAAATTAAGTAAGGCCCGATCAAATGTCTCAAGACTCGACTGACTCTGTCTCCATTGTAACTTCGTATAGTCTTTGGTTAGCAAGTATTCTGGCCAGATCATGAACCACCTTGGTTCCTGATATATTGCTCATATGCCTACTTAACACATTTTCATCTATTTTACATTACCATGATGGAATATGATCTCGAGATTGTAGTCTGCCAACATCTATATCCATATGTGCTGTCTCATTTTTAAATTCCCACGAGTGAAGCTATAGTTCATATTTTGGTGATCTGTAAGAATCTAGACATTTTCTCCGTACATAAGCTCGGAATCATTTTTATCTTCTCTATATATATCAACTCATACTTCTGAAACCAAGTGACTCATAAATCCAATCCTCTTCTGCCATAAGTTAAACTTATTAATCTTGGTAAACCAAACATACATTTTTGTCTCATACAACTCCTCTGAATGTAATAAAAGCCCTATGTTTAATTGAATGTCTTGGAAAGTGATCTTTGCTTCCACATTGGTGATAAGAATATTTTTTCTCGTGCCAATCCAATACAACTTGATGATCTGAAGTGATTCAACTCCATATTTTATTAATCCCCCATGTACTTAAATCCTCCGAGTATGACCGTTGAATCCCAATGAATACAAGTCTCCCACATTCTCTATGTGAAAACAACCTGGATATGCTTAAAATTTGGCTCAAATACACTCTAGAATGACTAACACCACCAAGATATAACTCTTGAACGCATAGCTTCCAAATCGATACAATTTAAGCTGTCCAACCTCCACCATAAGCTATCCCACATGAGTTTGATAACTAAGAATGCCTCCAAAGTAGTCAACATAACGAAACACAAGAATACATTAAACGACAGAAATAAACCAGCTATCGGCTCATCTCCCTCATAAACTCATGAAGTGATGGCTTTGAGTTACGGCGGTAGAAGAAACATCACATGTCCACCCTTGAACAATCCATGAGTAATGGCTGACAGAAATGATGTACGTCCGAGAAACATGTCTAATTGTGACATGATCCATCTGCTAAACATTTGTTTAAAGCCTTGGTGGGTGGAGAATAAATGACGATGATTTTACTCATCGACATAAAAAGACAAGTGAGTTAGAATTTACTAAACAGAAAAGTGCTATTTTATTTTTATTTTAAAACCCATTAATTCCTATTTTTGATACATTGAAAACCGAAGCCTCCAATCACTTTCTCAGGACAAAAACAGGATGGAACCCGCTTTGATACCAAAATGTAACACTCGTCTCTTTCTCTCTTGAGAATGGCGTGCCCACCACTAACATCTTATGCAACATCTTCTAAGTACAGCTCCACTCACCCCAAAACCCAAATAAAATCTGAATGAAAAACAACCAGTATAACCAATCTATCCAATTGTATCTACTCGTCAGTCAAACCTTCAATAGGGAAGAAACACAGGAGAGTAACATGAGAATCATTTAATGGTATATATCATGCTATGTTGAAGTACATAGAATTAGACATGACACTCCGAATATAAATAATTTAATCCTAACATGAATCAAGCACGACACCTAAAGCGCCGAAAGAACAAGCTAGAGTCCTAGCTACAAGATTAGCTCACACACATCCCCCTCCTCCACTTGATGTCTCCCTATACGTACGATTCTTTGTCGACCTCATTTCCTACAGGTTAAAAGGTTAACTAAGCTGGCATAGCACCACACAAACTATCTCGTCATACAGAATACATCTCTATATCTGACCAACACTCATACTCGTCTCATTAAACATTTCTCATTTTTCAATTAAATTTAACACATGAAACAAACAATGTTAAATCCTCTAACTTCATATTTCTAATTTAAGCAAAGAAAATAATTTCACACATATTTCAAACATAATCAATTCAAAATAGACTAAACATATTAGATTTAAATTATGCATATTCGAATTGCCAAGCGCGTAAGAGAAATTACAAGAATAGCCCTCACCTTAGCCAAGATCGGAGATAAAGAAATCAACCAAGAAGCAAAAACAGGTTGTCTTGTAAAGCTAGGAAACATCTTATGGTTTTGCCTTAGGTCTTGGTTTGAGAAAATGGCACATATGGGACCAAGCAAAACATAAAGCATTAACACAAAGATGAAAAAAAGTGATTAGATTATGGTGTATACTTCATAGAAACTTGACGTAAGAAATCAAGTACAAAGGTATACAATCCCAACCTTGGTTTAGGTTGGTCATACTTGACCAAAGAACACAAATTTGAGATCTGTACATATCATGAAAATCACATGGTCTGTTCATCACATGAACATGGACTGAGATCACAATGGAGTTGACGAGTGGTGATGACAGTGACTTGGACTATGGAGACATGGATCTCCAATGACATTTGTTGCACCTCCGGTGACACTCAGCTCATGGTTGTACATCTCAGTCTCATCAGTGTTAAGATCGTGAATCGTGCTTAGCTCGTACCCTCCTGATGTTTACGCCTCTCTGATGTGATATTTATATTTCAAAGTAAGGATGCAAATAAATCTTATATAACTAGTATGTTTTATTTATAACACAAGATATAATTGTATAGAAACTATAAATAATTAACTAGATGAATACTTTTTTTTGTACAATCTACAAATTGTAGATTGATAGAGACTTGCTTGAGCAATCTCCTAAGAAAGATTTTTTTTCCTACAATGGTGCATGCAGTCTGTGCACGTTCTATCTTGTTGAATCCAACTATCAATCTCCATACAACACACTGTACGGAAACTCTAGCAAACTATACTCTGATTTTTTCTTAGGAAACTTTTATTGGAAAAAAGATTGAATAAAAAATTGTTCTCTCCACTTACATAAGTCAATTGAGGTCTTTACATATTGAATCAAGCGATGCTTCTATAGACACATATTAGAAGAGATATGTTCTTAACCAACACATACTCAAGCGGTGCTTCTTTATGTGAATTAAGTTTATTTCATTAAATAAACTTCAAAAATATCCCACAGTTTCTATTTAAAATAAAAAATACATCACGTTTGAATAAAAATATGTTCAAATATTCCAGAGAAAGTAGAATCTGTATGCATCGGAATAGGTGTATTTTGAACTTGAAACTTTCCTAGTAACAGCTTATCGGATTTACTTTGTGGATAATAAAACTACAGTCCTGAATTAACCACATACTATAGTAACCAAGACAATAAGTGAAACACATATCTTATCAGATCATTACTATATCGGTTTTGTTCATTTTGGTCATGAACAAATCTCAACTTCGTGAGAGCGCTAGAGAAGTTAGCCATATCAATTCTCATAGGTGCGACCCGACACCACTCTCATATAGGTAATAACTAAATGTATTCCATTCTATATCTTTTTATATAAAAGATAATGACTTATGAAGAATAAATTATTCACCCTTATGATCAATGAATACACTGTTATATCATATGAATAATAAATGTGTAAAATACAATCTTAAGTCTTCCTCAACTAGTTTTTCTATTGAACGTAGAGCATGTGATCTCCAATATTGATAGGTTAGGTTTACGCAAAGTGATGATTCATTGTGTTGGCTTGCAACCAACTCCCCTTGAAAGTGAATACAACCTGCTCATTAAATATGGCTTTATCAAAGGATCAACCAAATTTCTCTCTAATATAATGTAATCCAGTGCTATCACCCCATTGGAAAGAAGTTGTTGTATTGATGCATGTATTCGTCTAATATGTCTTGAATTACCATTGTAAATTTTGTTTGTCCCTCTATTTAAAGCAGTCATACTATCACAATGAATGCATAGTGCATTTATGGGTTTTGGCCGTAGAGAAATATCTTCAATAATTTTTCTAAGCCATTAAACTTCTTATGCTACTTTATCTAATGCAATAAACTCGGATTCCATTGTAGAACATGCAATACACATTCGCTTAGATGATTTACAAGACACAACACCACCACCATGTGCAAACACATAACCACTTGTAGATATGTTGCTTGTGCTTCCTGAGATCCAATTAGCATCATTATATCCTTCTAAAACAGTAGGAAATTTTGTGAAACACAAACCATAATTAATTGTGTGCTTTAAGTAATCTTAATACTCTAACTAAATCATGTCAAGGTTCATTTGGATTACTAGAATATCGATTTAATTGACTCAATGAGTAAGCCAAACCTGGTCTTGTACAATTCATAATGTACATGAGGTTCTCAATTATTTGTGTGTATTCTAACTAGGATACCCTTTCACCTTCATTCTTTGAAAGCTTTCACGTTGGATCAAAGGGAGTAACAACTGGTCTATCATCAAAATAACTAAATTTCTTTCGAACTTTCTCCACATGGTCAGATTGAGTAAGTGAATAACCAAGTGAGTCTTGTTTAACTTTAATTCCAAGAATTAGGCAGCCAATCTCATATCTTTCATTTCAAAATATCACTCAACATCTTCATTGTGGTATTGATAATATATCTACTTATAACCATAATCAACATATCATCCACATATAGACATACAATTATTGCATTTTTTAGTTTTCTTAATGTAAACTCACTGGTCACATTCATTTTTAGTAAAACAATATGACTTCATCATATTATCAAACTTCTCATGTCATTGTTTTGGCACTTTTTTAAGTCCGTATAAATACTTCATTATCTTACACTTTTTCTTTTATTTCCGTTTGACTATAAGGTGATATGCTCAAATTTACGCTTGAGGTACTCTGCAATTTCAGAGCGCAAGGTAGCACTTAATTAGGGGTCGAATCCACGAAGGCTCGTTCCCACAATAGACTTATGGTTATCAGATTAAGCAAGGTCGAATAATAAAAAGCAGTAAATAACATAAAATAATTCAATTGTAAGACAGATGGGAAAGCGATAGATCGAGAGAATTCAGAATTGTAGACAAACGAGTCGTTCAGGGTTTTACTAAGATCAATTCTTGAACTCAAATCACTATACACAAATAAATAAACATTCATTGCAGAGATTATCTATGTCTTGATCCTAAAATATCAAATCTCTTTGCGAATTTATAAAACTAAGACAAAATTAAGAACATGTCTGATAAGTTCACTAAAATCCATAAACTAAATCTTTTGCAAATAAGTATTTAACTCATGCATGATTAATTCAAACAATAAATAACATTATCTATTAATTATCCTAATCTCTAGATTCCAGATTGTCAATACATATCTAGCCATTAAGTTTGATCCCTGATGAAAAATCAATAAGATTACCATAACAATTTTATCAATCTAGCAATTTATCATGAACCCTAAATCTAAGTATGAATTTACTAATTATTCATTGATAATAATTTACACTTGGTTCATTTCCTGGTGATCAATTCTGAGGCTATAGAAACATCTCATCGTTGTGGATATCTTAATGATTGAGCAGATAGTGGTGAGATCGTCTCTGTCACTGCTCAGTATTCTCTGGTAACACCCCCGAACCATCCTAGGCATAGGTCGAACCAACCGGCCAACAATCAAACAAGAATATGACTGACGATCCGTCCCAGATCAAGGGTTGGAGGTGAAAGGCCAACCGGCCAGCCAACAATCAAACAAGAACATAAATGACCCGTCCAACCCAGCACCGTGGTCCGGAAGCGCTACGTGACAGGCTAGGGACAATCCGGTCTATGTCACAGAACTTAATCCGCAACTTAGACCAGTGCATCCACTAACATGTCCGCTAATCAAGGCATAAGGCTTTGCAACCCGTACCAAGGTTTAACGGTTCCAATAGATCGAGGCCTAAGGCTTTTTACCACGCACAAAGACCTAATGTTGTGTTTAGACCGGACAAGTCTAATTTATCAGAGAAACCATTGTAATGTATATAAACATCAATTTTATTGATTATAGTAAATATTCGTTACAGTAAAAGATAAAGATTACAGATGGATCCAGGGCCTAGTGCCAATATCGAGTCAAAATAATTTTAAACAAGTACCGTTTTACAAAAGGAAAGCAAGGTACTTCCGGTACTCCTAATGTCCAGCTTCTTGCTATCCGGTCTCCCACTAAGGTTTCCTGCAACGATAGGTGAGTTTAATGAGTAACCTAGTGTTACTCAGTGAGTTAGAGCACCCAACTAGCAAATACAACCCCTCACCCCTCCCAACCGCAAACATTCTAAGACGAGGAGTTCACCTAATATCACAACAATAATAATAAATATCACTCGAGACTTCCCCCGTGGAAACCCGAGTGACTCAACAATAATTATACTAAAATAAGCAGCATATCCTAATAAACTGTTAGCATAATAAAAGGGATATATGCTAAGACTCTCTACACCTATACACTTAACTACACAACCCCAGTCGATTTTCTCCTTACTTACACAACCACGGCACACCCAACTCGCAGCCCACAAGGGCACACAGGTTTAGCAACATCCAATATAACTGGCATGTAACCCCGATAAGGTGTCACACGACGAAGCATGCTTTCTAGCAACCTCTTCGTACAGAGCATGTTTTATGCAACCTCTCTGCCCAGCCGTGTAGGGACATACTCTAGCCAACCTTCCTTGCCCGCAAACTAACATGTAGCACCCACCAAGGATACCCAGCATGAGGAGCATGCTTTCTAGCAACCTCTCCGTAAAGAGCATGCTTTATGCAACCTCCTCTGCCAAGCAGCGTAAGACATGCTTTACGTAACTTTCCTTGCCGCGTAACTCCCAATACACAGCCTAGCATTGCTGATCGGGCAAGTTATTGCACAGCATCGACACTAACATAGTAGTACCAGCAGTCTAGCTATATGGCCTACGACCCTTGGTACAACACTAACTAGGAATTCAACCTATATGGCCTAGATCTTCCTAATACTAACTCGACATGACACACACGTACTAGTGAATTCAGCCTATGTGCCATAGATTCCCTAGTACTAACATTAATCAAACTAAAAAAAAATACAACAAATCATCAAAATCTCTGCATGCAAACAGATAAGAACGCAATAGCATATTCACCTAAGCATGCAATCTATCAACCTAGCAATTAACAAGCCTTCTAGTTATCTAAGCGTCTCACCAAGCAATAACTAAGTATGCAATCTACATCACCCATAACAATCAATACATTCCAAAACTAGACTAACACACACTTTAGCAGTATATCTAAGCATTCAACATTCCTACTACCAAGCAACTAATCACAATCTAAGCATGCTATACACTATGATGCTACTAATCAAGTCATCACATGATTCAAAAACTCCATTACTATCTAATCAAACTGTTACACAGTTTAGACCTGGCCTCCTGCCATGGTCCAGCTTAACAATAACGAGAACATGCATGAAAACCAAGTTAACAAACATTGCCAGGACTCATTGTGTTTGCTTCGTTGTGGCTTTGACTTGCCGAATCCTCGACCAACCCTTTCTTGGACTCCTCAAGTACCTCTCCGTCCAAACAGATCTCAGAGGTGTGCTTGAACTTGTATGGACTCCCTTGAACAACTCTCAACTCAAACAGAAACTCCTTAGGACATCGACCAACTGTATAACCCGTACTGATCTCCGAAAACTCTGCTTCTCTCTCTTATTCTCTCACGTTGTTTTCAAGGTGCCTTGAAGTGGTCTGGATGTGTTTGACATGAGCGGTCGTGCGGGGTATTATCGGAAGCTCAGCACACCAATCAGCCTTCAGGCTTTGTGGCATCGCCGTGTGTCGCTCGCATGGCTCGAGCATCGCACGGAGCACCTCGTGCTATCATCGCATGAACGCCAACATTCTTCCGCGCATGTCAATTCTGCTGACTGAACTCATGCAGGGCTCCACCTAGTTCCACATGGCTGCCCGCATACTTCGGTTCCATGCACTAGAACGACTACTCCTGTGCTAGCCGACATGTTAAGCCGCATATAGCTAGCATCCGTGCATCGCGACACTCTGTGCTTCTGTTGACACTTCGCTTGCTACTAGCAGTTGATACAGTCTGATCCTCAGAGATGAGCACTCTCAGTGCTTCCAGGCTCAATCGACTGATTTCGTCCTACCTGGCATATTTTCGACCCTATCGATTCGCTTTCAATTATTTTTTCTATTCCCAGTCTAATCCTCTGATAATTTTAACTAACTCCAATAAATCCACTCGTCGGGTTCGCTAGTTTTTCGCTCAGGTCGGCATAACTTGAATCTTAATTTAAAATCATATACTAGACTCCTGACTTGAGATTAAAACTCATTAAATTCGACTTGTGATGTTGCCGACATATTAATTTCTAAGTTTGTATAGATGCGCATGGATTAACATAACATGGTGTAGTTTTGACATATTATGATACATGGATGTGTCTCACCTATAGTTTACACGTAGACTTCGTGTAGCTGCAAACAAATTTGTTTCTTTATATCTATTGTTTACAAATTTAGTGTCGTACATGTTAAGCTGAGCAATCATAGCTCTCTTTCGATAGCGGCTTCGTTGGACTTGATTACGCTTTTGGGTGGAAAGATCTATTAACAGACATCAATGATTAAACCGTGGATGGTGACTTTGTTACTAAGCCCTTAGAATTTCTTAAACTAGACGGCTGAGTGACAGGGTTTCATCGGATTTCCTTACCGTGGTCACGTCTGTGCGTCATCTTCCTCGACAAAACATGGCTTTTTACGGATTTTCCTATTACTTGATGATATAGTTTTTCCTCGTATGAGTCAGTCTCAATTAACTAATGTGTTCACTAATTACACATCATCTACAACACATAGCATCTACAGTAACTAACATGTATCTACTGCTTGGTGTTTGATTGATACACTGCTACCATAAGATTATGCATTGCTGTTCCATGTTGTTCCATCCTTTCATATCATCCAATCAGCTCGATAAGATTTAACTGAACTCCGTGTTCCTTGAGTCAGATTACAAGCCCATCCCTCGATGCATCAACCGTAGCAAGAAGAGCATCGCTCACGTTCCAATTGAGCATCAGTGCAAATAAGACACTAGCCATAGCGCTCAATCGTCCATGATAGCACGATCTGATCCATACCTGATCAGCTAGACAATAACTTCCTGCATCGGATCTCCAGATGATCAGTCCATGAATCACTTTTGATCAGCAGTGCAACATCTCGGCCCACTATGATACCAGAGTTAAACTCAGTCTCTCGCGCGTATCACAGTGAAGATCTGTGTTCTTCAACGAGATTTTTTGCACACTAAAACAGTAATCTGACAAAAACAACTGTCGCTCATATGTTAACATCATCACCTACCGGATCCTCATTCACTCGGAACATTACAGTACTAAGGTCCATTGTTCTTCGCTGTCATCAGTTCCTATCAGTACGACATTTTGTTTCATCATATCTTGTAGTATACCTGATGCTCGAAACTGACTAACCACCATTGTCACTCACATCCCAATCGTCGCATTCAGATTCAAAATCAGCTTGACAGTAGCTATCGCATCAGCCATCGTCCTGATCCATTTCTTCTCTCGATCATTGACTTCCTATCGGCAACCGCTCAGACACTATCGTGATTGACTTTCTGTTGTCATCTGACAATCGAACATTCTTCCGTTTCCTCTCGTGAGCATGTAAGGATCCAGACCGCTCGCCAAGTGTGGATCGCTTCCTGTTTCAGATGCGAGAGTTGCTGAGATCCATCTCTATATTGGAACTAATCCACTCTTCCTTTCCATCGATGCACAATCATTCCTCAGACATTGCCGAACCGTGTTTTTTCTTAGCACCCCGAACGAAATCTCATCATGTTCTCTACGGCATCAGTCGCACAGTGTGTACATAACTATCGTGTCCGCCAGACATAGAACTCAATCCACTGCTTTCATCGTTTGATCGCAACCAGACCAGGCCGAGCTATTTGCTCTTCTTTGGATCAATCTCATGTGTTAGATGCATCATTGTTTCCCGCAGTCAAGCAGACTTTTGTCGGGTCCTCACTGCATGACGCGACCACCGTTCAGGGACTCAGATCGCTCCTGTCTGTCTCTCTGTCATGAACGAGTTCCTCTATCGTCTCTCGTTTTCGTCTGTTTTCTCTCCTCTAGACCTCATATTTGTGTCCAGAAACCTGGTGATCACCTCTTTATGTCAAACCAGATGCAGCACAATTCGAGACGGCTCTCTGGCTGTAGATCTACTAGTGATCGCCACTAGCCTTTCTCTACCAATCAACTCTCTCTCTCTTGATAGTTTCTGTGTGGTGGTTTC
Source organism: Moricandia arvensis (assembly GCA_905132765.1). Lineage (NCBI taxonomy): Eukaryota > Viridiplantae > Streptophyta > Magnoliopsida > Brassicales > Brassicaceae > Moricandia > Moricandia arvensis. Next base: position 27,586 of record CAJHQP010008193.1, read on the forward strand.
TCTGTAGTTTTCTGTCTACAAACGTGCAAGGGAAATCTATCCTTCTGTCAAAATCCCTACGCTGCTGAAACGTTTCAAACACTTCAGTCACGCCAGCATTTCGCAACTGCCGTTTTGCAGTGTTTTCTAATATCCCAGCAAAACATTACTCCTCTTGAGCACTGTTTTACTCACCGGTCTCTAAGCGCTCTCTACCACTTATCCCGCAGCTTCTTTAGGTTCTAAACTGTCCATGTCGGTTTACGCATCATAACTGTTCTGGACTGCCTGGTACAACTCACAGCCATTAACTGTTTATTGTGTAACCGCTTTGGTAACTACTTAGCTTATCTGCTCTAAGCGCAGTATATCCCTGTCTTGTGCATTTTCTACTTGCGTTTATCAGTATATGTGTGGCACAGTAATCCGTTCCCCCCGCGCCTCTCCGCTACTCAGCCCAAAACACGTATATCAATCCACTCGTTCCGGCCAATAACGTCATACAGTAGTCCATACATTAGACTAACTTACTCCAGACGAGAGTCGCAATTTGGCCTTGCTCGACTACAGCTCTCACCAAGTCTGTTTGGCACCCAACAGACCTATCTCGTCCTAGCCTCACGAACAATATATACAGAAAAAGTCAACACTGCTCCGGCCCTGGCTCGCCTGGTGGCTTCGAACCTGATCACTCTACTAA